>JANRGW010030463.1:0-25288 GCA_024733675.1 Psilopsiagon aymara | reverse complement strand
CACCTCAGAGCTGGTGAAAAGGAGATGACTTCTCATAGGGACTCAGTGGGAACTGTGACTGTTACAGTTGGAGAAGTTGTTTCTGGAGTGATAGGAAGTGGGATCTAGGAAGGACCCACCTGCAATGCACAGTGTAAGGGGTAGTTTTGTTTGCAAGGCCCTTTACTTCCACCACGGCATATCTTACTCTTTACGAACATTTGTCATTTTAAGTTGTTTTCAAATAACCTTCACATATGACATTTTAGATTCTTCTGTATGATTTAGGATCTCACAATAGGGAATTATATAGTATATATAAACACTATGCTTAACCCTTTCAAAGGCATTTGGGAATGGAAACTCCAATGAAGTCAGTCAAGAATTGGTAAATATGATTTCATGGGAAAAGAGTAGGAGCAAAAAAAAGGCATGAAGGAGACCAGGTCCTTACAGAAAAAGGCCTGAAAAATGGCCATAATGAAGGAGTTAAAAAAAAAGCGATATACAAAACGTGTGGATGCACTGGGTAATTTCAAGTGACTTGGAAACATAAAAGGAAATATATCATGACTGGAAACTAACTGTGAAAATGTATTAGCAGAAGGCCAGTATGCAAGAGAAGAGAATGAATTATAATATAGTAAGGGATGAACAAGTAGCAAGAAAATAAATATTTAAGGAAGAGACAAAGGAAATAAATCCTTGGATAATTCCACACAGAGTAAATAATAGATGATATGGAGAAAGCTTCAGTATTCAGTGCATCCCTCACTTCAAAATAAAATGGATGGTTTTTACCAATTATCAATGCAATTAGATTTTGGAGAGAAAAAAAGAAAATAGGAGTTTATTCCAGCCTGCTGATAGGAGCATGCTCAGCAGTCACAGGGTCATTCACCTTTACCTCCATGTGAGAGCCCATTGAGGAAGAATGACATCCTAGAAGTCTGAAGAAGGAGTATGTATAACATCTGCCATTAAACAGGAGTAATTGAGAAACTTGGGGAAATACAGACAGGTAATTCTAACTCCAGTACTTGGAAAAACACTGGAACAAGCACTTAAGCAGAGGTTCATAAGAACATGGGGGATAATGAGGTAATAACGGAAGAGCCTACATGGATTTGACATAAACAATTCATGTTGAAGCAATCTGATCTCTTCTCCTTGTCAGCGTAACTGGTCTAGTGGATATGGGAAGTGGTAGATGTGCTACATCTTGGCTCTGTGAAGGCTTATGACATAGTACCAAATGGCAGCCTTGCAAGCATATTTGGGAAATATGGTCTGCAGAAAAAAAAGAGCCCTGAAAACATTACTTGGGCATTACCCTGAGTGATTCGCAGCCCACTTTGGAGGCTTTTCCAACTAGAGCTCTGCCTTGTGCTGCAACCTGCTCAGCATTTTCTCTTATTGCTCTTACACTAAGATTTGCACAACATTCTGGCAGCTTGGGAGTCTCCTTGACAGGTGAGATGGACCCTTGGTGCTCACCTGAAGCAAAGCTGATTTGTGCTCATGCCCTCCCCAAAACCAGCAGTTATCTACCCAGACCTTGTACTGACCCTCTACAGATTGGCAAAACAAACCTCTTTTCCCTGTAGCTCCCTGACCCCTTTCTTGTGGCCATCTCTGGAGTGCCTGTGCCTTTTGCAGCCTTTCCAGGCTCCTGCTTCAGCAGTAGCAACGTCACCAGGCTAAGAGACTTCTAACACAGCAAACGTATCCAATGTCAGGCCAAGGTTCAGAGGAGTATTTACTGAATTTGGAAACAGGAAAGATGAGCAGTGAAATAAACCACAAAACAATTGAATTTGCATCGACCTACAAGGGAAACATCTGTTTTTTTCCAGCTCACTTACAATGAATGGTGGGCTTTAACACTGTAGGGAACTCTCACATGGCAATAGTGTCCAATTGGCCCATCCCCATGATTACACTCTTTCCCTTCCTTAGATACTCCATTAAGTTTTATTCTTTTACTCTTAAGAAAATGTATTTTCTAGAAAAATAGGCCCGGGGATGAGCTGGAGGAGTTGTGTGTGAATCCTTCCCCAGTCTATGAAGAGCCATGCCTGACATGTTTCTTCCAGAACTCCACTGATGCCATTGCCTCAGCTCTTGTGTCCTACATCTTCTTGGGGCATCTCCATCACATCAAGGTACCACTTCTACCCATGTTTTTGGCAGGAAGCCCTAACATTTCAGTATGAAGTGTTCACTGCCTCCTTTGGCAGATGACTGTAACCTTAACACCTTGTGAGCTTTATAAATACACCAAACATTTCACAGTACAAAAATATGAACTGCACAACTCTTTTTAGGGCTGTGACCTCTGGTGTGTTCTCAGCTTTCCATGGAGTTCACTCACAGAATCTCTCAACACTTCAGAGAGGAGGCAACAAACAGGAATTGGAGCAGGGAGGGTTCTGAGACACAAACACTGGGACAATTTCAAAGTACTGTGGAGGATGGGATCAGAACTGAACATGATCTTGATGAATTTGAAGCATGACCCAAAATAAACGCATTCAAGTTCAACAGAGACAAATGCAAACAGTTCAGTCTTGGATTCAAGCAGGTGAGGTTACCCTTGCCATCAAAGCCAGTCTAAGAATTTTCTATCCCTCTCCCCACCTCCAATCTGCTCAGTTTTGCCTCAGTCAAAGTTTGTTGCCCTTTTAGGTGTGATGATCAACTGTTTGTGAGGCTGCATTGCAAAACAGCTCCCTGAGACAACCCAGAATAAAAATACATCTTCCTTATTTATAAAGTGTTACATCTAACCTGCTTCAGTTGTCTGCTCTGGTTCACAGCACAGCCCCACAAGCAGTCATATCAGTATATCTGGGGGGGGAAGCAATCTGCAGTAGCAAGATACAAATGAGCTGCCAGGAACATAGAAGCGGAAAACTCCATTACTGAAGCCAAGTTTCATGCACATGCATTTTGACAAAGGAGTAATCAGACGTACAGGTACAATATGGGGAATATCTCATTAACAGTGATACAGCACAACCTAAGCTCAAAGTCTGCCACAAACTCTGTATGAGCCAGTGGTGCAATGCCTTATCCAGAAACCTAAACCTGATTGTGGGATGCAGTATCAGAAGGCAGTTAGAACTGGGAGGTTATTAGCTAAGTGCCATGGCTTTTCCTGTCAACGGACATTAATAACCATGCTGGTAGCTTGGAGGGAAACCAGCAAAAAAGGTCACATGTGGATAAATCTGTAAATTGAAGGCATTGATAGATTTTCTCTTCTAGAAAAGAAGGGAAGCAAGAGAAGACACACAGCAGTAGTTACAAAGAGAGCAATAGCAGCTTGCTTTCCATCTTGTACAGGGTGAAGGAGCAAAAACTGAACATCTGATTTTGCTTGAAAAATGGTTCAGTGATATAGTAAGAAAAACCCACTGCCCATCGAGAGACAGAAGCACAGAAACAGGCTAGGGACAATTATATTGGCACAATTGCAGGAGAGAGCCATAGTAAAATATCTATTAAGGGCTGATTCCTGGCTGTGCTTCAGCTCAAGTGATAAATCAAATGATCTCCTGAGGCTCCTGTAAGTCTTTGACACTATGATCTGTGCATCATTTTAGTGTCATAGGAAGTTGTGGGGGAGGAAGAAACACCAAACCTTTAAGAAAATACTACTTTAACAATGACAATGCATCGACAAGGAAGGCGACCTTACCTTGAACTCTGCTTGAAAGCGAGGTTATAAAAGATACGGTAACAATAGAGGAGGCTGTAGGAGCAGCTAACAATGATTAGAGACTTGGAAATCAGCAACAAGGTTTTCATGACATGTCTAGAAGGAGGTGAAATCAGGGACCATCACATAAAGCAAACTGGAGGACAATTGGGTGTACTCAGAATCTTGACTCTGGCTTCTACAGAATTAGACTTTATTGACACATCAGATTGAAGACTAATGAAGAAGACAGGGCAGAAGCAAGGACTGGTTTGTGTTTGGTTTATTGTAATTGGTTTCTCCAATAGATAATTAACTGTGGAACTCATTGCTATAAAAGATCAGAGATCAAAGACTAAGAACTTATCAAGGGGAGATGGAAAAGGAGAGGTGTTAACAAGAATGAGAGATTGAATATGTATTTCGGAGGAATAAATTATTCCTGTTCACAAATTAAACCAGACACTAAGGCCTGTGGGCAGGAAAAATGTAGGTTTGTGGCTTACTATTGAACATTTGCTTATTATGGACATTTATTCTACATGGTGCTTTCCACCATGTCTGGCAGAATAACCCACTAGATATATCTGTGTTCTCTTAGTTGTGCTTGTGCCTTCACGACTACAGCAGGAATAAAACTCCTGTGTGGGTATCTGTGGGCTGGGCGTTGATCTTCAGATCTTAATAGTACCAGTCAGGTGCTAAACTTGTATTATACTTGGGAATTCAGCCCCTGAAAGAATCTTAGGTCATGTTGAGGAGCTCCCCTGACACAGCAGCCTTTTGCAGATGTCCAAAACAATTCACTTCCTTACTAAAATCCTCCATGGATCAGCAGCAAGACTAGGACATATGAGACAGTTAGGCCTGCTAAAGCAAAGCAATGCATAAAGGCTGTTTAAGAGTGCCTTTTCTGAAGGATAGCTAATGACAGTATCAGAGGAACTGGAGGGGAACATATTGATTTTCAAAGTTGCGTGAAAAGGGAACATCATTGCTTAATGCTTAAGTACACTACCTACAATAAATACCTCTTCATGCAAGAAAGTACACTCACCGCCTGCTTCCTAGCTTTGCTTTATCACCGTGAAATCAAAGCAGAGATCAACTCCATTGAGACAGGTCTTTTATGAATTGGTGGTTTGAATTTGATAATAATAAGTAGCTGTGTGATGGGGAAGAAACTTCTCTGTTGAAGATATATCTTAAAATTGCATTCAGCAAAATCAGTGGGTAAGAAAAACAATAAGATTCAAACCATTTCTTTCCAATCCATGTATTTTATTTCTATTGTAGGTCTTCTTACCCTTCTAGCAAAGATCATAAATTATTTAACTGCTGCAGCTCAGGCTTCTTTTTTTTTTAAACGTCTAATAAAATCTGGGAAATATAAATCTATTTTCAGTCCTTTTTTAAAATAATTGAGAGTCGTGACAACCCAAACAGGAATTGAAGCAACAATTCAAGGCAGGGTGTCAGTGAGTTGTGAGCTCGCCAGGAGATTCCAGCAGAAAGCTTGTAAAAAGGCATTTTGCTTATTTCTGGCCAAAGATACCTCGTTCCTTTTTTAAATTTAATAATTTATAGAGTCAATGGTTGTTTTTTTGTCTCCTGGCTGCACAATTCCTATTAAACACATCATTCAGGTAGGTACACTATTATATGCTGGGCTGCTTACACTTCAGCCAAATGATGTGGAAAGAGGTAGAGGTAACTCTGTAGGAATGTATCAGGATGTGCAGTTGTTAAAGATGCAATCACATCAGTGCCTGATTTCCCTCGTACTGTTTCACCCTGACACTTTAAATAAGCAGCAAGTCTTTGGATATGGGCCAGTGATTGTTTGCCACTTGGAATTATTAACATTTAACATCAGCTACTGCAGAAATAAAAGCAGCAAGGTCAGGCAAGAGGTAGGCAAAGCTAAAGAAAGAGAACAAGTTAAAAGGAAAAGACAAGTGTGGGCAGAGGAGCTGGGTGTTTATGGCTCAGAGGCAGGCACCCCCTGGCCCTGCAGCTGTAGAGGACCAGCTCATTGGTGGCAGTCATACGGAGAGGGCAGGTTTCTGCCTGCTGGACCTCCTGTCAGTGAGAAAAGCCCCTGGGCAATGGGCAGGAGTATCGCTAGAGACATGACACACTCTTGACTATGCTATGTTGACCCTACGCCCTTTCCCATTGGCACCCTCCAGACCTGGCACTGAGATGACACTTTCCAAATTCCCTCCCTGGGATGAACTGCAGGAGGCTGAGCAGTCCTGAAGCCTTTCCAGTTAGCACTGATGTACCAGAACCAAACGGCTGCACCAAGCTGCTTTTATGAGCCCTGCTCCATTTCTCAGACCTTGCTCTGCAGATACCCGTTTCAGAAATCTAAGAATAAGATTTGCCCTTCCAGACCTCAAACTTTCCAGTGTTTCTGCCTGCCCCTTTCTCCCAGAACTATCTCCTTCATTTAACAGAACATAAATGATAAGGGGTTAGTTTAAGCACACAGTAATAGATATTTTTGTATAAAAATAGACTGCCTCCTTACACATGACTTGCTTCAGCTTCCTCATCATCTCTAGTTGAGCAACAATAATGACTCCCATAAGAAGCCCCACCAGATCAGCTGTACCTCCACATTCCTTCTGCAGAGAAGAAGGTGAATTCAAAGGGCATGGAGGGCCCAATTTCCACCTTCCTCACCATCTTTCACAACTGTATCAGAGCTGGAAGAAAAGGTTAAAAGATTTAAAAGGAGGAATTAAAGGTTAAGCAGGTCACAACCAACAGAAAATCTGCTGCAAGGTATCCGATGAGAATTGCACAGAATGGATGCATGATTCTGTGAGGAGCACAGGCAAAAAAGTTCCATTTTTACAGCAGGGTAAAGGGAGCTGTACCATCTAAAAAGAGCATCATTAAAAAACTGACAGAAGGTAACTGAGGGTGGAAGGGAAAATGTATTTTGATGCCGAGATTATACTTCATGGTAGTCGTTGGCTTAGGTGATAAAACCTCATCTGCACCCCCAGAAAGGGGACATAGAGGGACAAAGCAGTGGGGGGGAGCCCAAATAACATCAGTAACACCCACAGCTGCTCCCAGGCCATCACAGGAGCCACTAGCCCATAAGGCTCATCGCCACAAACCCAGAGGAGCACAGGGGAGGAAGGCAGGAACATAAATGATGGGCTCAGGGGAAGGGACACCATCTCTGGGTCCCTCACAGGGCTGTCTCAGCCCTATGGCCCAGGCATGAAACTCACCACGATGACTCAATGCCAAAGCACCTTTGGGACTGAGGGGGTGGGAGGCACCATGGTACGAAGGGGAAGAGCATTTGGACAGGTAACTAATTATGTGGCATTTGGGGAGGAACCAAAGGTGGGGGAAAGGGGGTATCTAGGTATTTGGGGAGGAAAAAATCTGGGAAAATAGAGGAATAAGGGAATAAAAAGGCCTGGTCATGTGTAAACAGAGGGCTGGTCTGTATGCTTGTCTGGCCATGTCCTGCACCTGATCAGTGCAGTCTGTCCTGTCTTTGTATAAAATGCTATTTCTAACTCATATCCTGGGTTAGGACTTTATTTTGAGAAGTGAAAGCTGTACCAGCAACTGGTGTGAGGCTGTGGCCTCAGGGTCTCATATGTCCAGGTGCCAACAACTGGGATTTAGGGGAATATGTACATATGTTTATATATATATGTGTGTGTATGGGTGTGTACACATATGTGCTATACATGTGTTTATGTTCATGTGCCTACTGTGAATCCATGCTGAGCCTTGCTGATGGTTGGAGCTGGAGCACGAAGCTGCAGCAGCATCACCTCACTCAGCCTGTCCGGTGTGATACCCCTAATGTTAATGTTATTTCGTGTGTAACATTCCATGGAAGAGCTAATGAGCAGTTTACACTTTTTATGCTTACAAAACTGACAAAGCTTTTTAGCAGCCCCAGAACTTTCGAGTCTCAGGAAAGGCTGGTTAATGCAAACAGGAGGGCACTATTTGTGTAGCAGGGTAAAGGCATCAAATCCACAGAGGACCGAACACTCATTTGCCATATTTGTGTTTCATAACAGAGCTCACTGAAACAAAGGAGGAGGACAAAGCCCTACAGACTAGAGAGCAAAGGATGGAGGGACTTGCAGTATTAAATCTCTGTTTGATAAAATATTGGGAAATACGGTAAACAGGGGGAGAGCTGAGAGGAGAATGACTCTGTCTCAGAGGCAAAGGGAAAGACAGAATCTGGCAGGAGGCCAGGGCTCAGGGATCTCCTCATCCCCATCTAAATCATCTCTTGCCACAGCCATGGGTGAACGAACTCACACTCCATTTCATCTCCTTACTTTCAAGTGAGATTGATTTCACCATTTGAACTGGATTCATTTTCACTATTGAAAAGCTGCATGTCTCATTTGAGCTGTCTGGATTTCCTCTGTAGAGTCAGTGGAGAGAAAAGTGTTTCCAAAGCAGCCCACCCTACGCTAAGATTGATGTCTAAGGTTGGGTGGGATGCTTTCTGGAGGGTCTCTTCTCTCTCTGCAGACAGTGAAGGAAGTCAGAGACCTCACTGAACCAGCCTGACTACATTTTAGGCCACCAGCATCAGAGGACTCCCACTGTGTTTCCAATTTTGTAATCAAGAACTGAATTCCTCACTAGGATGAGTTCGGTTCATTTAGCCTGGCCGGAGCTGAGAGATGATGTATAACTCCTGTGAGCAGGAGGATACTGCTCCTCTGGAAACAGTTCAGACAAAAAAATCTTTCCATACCTGCAATTTGGGGTGAGTTCAGAACCGTGAGGAGCTGGGAACTTTCAGGCTGGAAACATGGAGGGGCAGTAGCTGCAAAGCAAGCTTCCTAGATGCTCTTGACTCCCCAGCAGGCACAGCAGTGCACCATAGAGTGTTACAATGAGACACTTCACTTTCTTCCACTGTTGGGTCTGGGTGGCAGACAGAAAGACCTCCTCAGTAAAGCCATCTAGATGATCCTGGTGTCTATATTTGTGTTTTACATCTAACCATCAAATCAAACCTAGGTGTTGTGTATTGATGATCTGCCGTCCTCATTACATACCATTACTCCATTTTTTTGTGTTAATTCTTAACAATTTTAGGTGTCTTTCCCAAATCAGCGTTGAATAATACCAACTAGTAAAGGAATGGGACCCCCCAGAAAGAGCATCATTGCATGATTATTCCCTGCTGATGACTATTTTGTCAGTTAACCAATTGTTAAACCACATAAGAAATGCTCTAATGACAGGTATTGCTCACTTTGAAAGCAGAGATTTTGGCAGGTAAATCATATACCTCAAAGAAGCTAAAATAGCACCTATGCTCTCTGCTGTAGTAGTTTCCTCAGCAAGTGAAGCCTAGCTCACATGGCACAGACACACACTGAACTCCTTCAACACCTCCCAGTGTTCAGGTCCTGATGTGCTCTACATCCTCCACCCGCAGTCAGTCCTTTGTATTCAGCTCCTATAGAGGATAAGACAAATTGCTTCAGCCCTCTCCCATTTCCTCCATTCTCTCCAGCTATTGTGGGCTGAGGACACCCAAGGGAATGCAAGTCCACATGGAGCTCAAGGCTGTTGTGGAGTGCCCCCTTAGGGCAAGCAGAAACTAGTAATTCCAGGAGAGGATGGTTTCGTCTTCTCCTAGGAGCTTTAAGCTTGGGATGTTACTGATCCCCAAGGTTCCCAAACATTATGCATGACAGTGCTATTCCCTGGCCTTGCAGCTTTACATAAGACTTTCCTATTCACAAAGAATCAATATCACAAAGCTCATGCACTGCCAGCAACTCCCTTTAAACAGGTAAAAACATGGGAAGGAAATGAAACACAAGGAAAGGAAGCTACATTTCGTTTTCTGTCAAGTGCCATGGCCCCATTCAGCCAGTGGAGTTTTGAGCTGCAGACAATCAAGACAGAGGCTCCTTTAATGAGTGGCATGCTTATTAATCTCTGCCTTTAACCCAAGTGCTAACACAAAGCCCATCAAGACCAAGAGAGCTCTTCATCAAGGACTTGAAATGAATCCTCTGTTTAAGAAAGAGATAAATTTTGACTACAACAGCAACCATCCAAAGTGCTAAAATCCCTGGCAAGCCTACAACACATTCTCAGTGGAACATGGCATCAGTACCCTCTGATTTTCAGTGAGACTGAGACAAAGTCCTCTATGAGACCCCATTTCAATTTTACAGAAAGATTTCACTCTTTGCCCAACAAGTACCATCTGTTGCTACCCAGGAGGTGAACACCATGATGAACAGCTCCAGTCCCCTGGACTAAATGATGGCTAAGAGAGCCAAAAATCAGCACAAAAAGCTCCATCAAAAGCAAAGCAAAAGTGCTGATGGCATGAAATGCCACCCTCCAACCCATTGAGACTGTCATAGCATGGAATTGATTGGCACAGCTGTCTCCTCAAGGAACAATGATGAAGGATACTACAGGTTATCCTGCACCATCATCTCTTTCAGACAAGTACGAAACAGAATGGCCAAGGAAAAGTGAGTGGCACCTCATCTTCCCAATTGTGAAGAGAGATTTGACATGGACTGGTCTGCCCCTCATCCCTCTTCCTGGTTTCAAGCCACTCTGGGACAGCCCCACTCTCCTCCAAGCAGCCAACCTAAGGCAACCTAAGGCAACAACCATCCAGAGACACTTTCCTGCCATGCATGCCCCCGTGCACACAAACACTCAAGCATCACTAATGAGATCAGCCTGCAGGACTCTCTCAGGTGTATCTGCAATCTTTGCCTTGTCCCCACCTGCCCATGGAAACCTCACATAGGAGGGATCCATCTCATCCCAGCCCACTCTGCCACCCCCATATACACAGACATTGTCTTCCATCGTTGCAGCCGTGACCTCACTGAGCTAATGCTCTCGCCAACACCACTGCCAGCATCTATTACACACTTCCATATGCTGCTATCTCTGCACTTGGTTTCAGTTTCCAGGCCAAGTGCAGCTCATTTGTGTCATAGCTCTTTTGCTTTCAAATCTTAGCTGCACAGAAGTAGGGTAAATATTTACAACTGAGAGCTTAATCAGCCACCAGAGAGACAGGCAGACTGCTTTCCTGGTAGAACAAGTTTGTTCACATTTATCATCCCACATCATTACTCTAGAGCTTCCTAGGGAATCCCAGACCCCAGACTCAAGACATGCTTTCTGTACTAACCTGCCTGTACCTGCGCAATCTTTATTTTTGCTGTCATCCTGCAGTCTTCATGGAGTTCAGGAACCTCAAAACCTGACCACCACCACTCAGTGCAATTCTTCTGGTAATGACATCACACGAGGGCAGATTCTCTCCTCATGCCAACACCACACAGAGTTTTCCCCTTTAGAGAATTAATAAGCTAAATTATTTGCCTGCCTAGGTCTCCAGGACTGCTAGCCCTTGCAAAGGTTTGGTTAAAACTCATGATTTCCTATGTCCCTGGCAGGCACAAAGTCATAGAATCCCAGTCCGGTTTGGGTTGAAGGGACCTTAAACCTCATCCAGTTCCGACCCCCTGCAGTGGCAGGGACATCTTCCACTAGAGCAGATTGCTCAACCAGTCCCTAGCCCTCAGGCATTCTCTATGGCTCACTGCCCTGGAGTGGCCAACCTTGGAGTCCTGTGTCTTTCTGTTCTGGAAATTCAGAGACATTGCAGGCGATATCCACCTGCAGTTCAGATTGGAGACTTCTCAGGCTTGGCAAAAAGAGAGTGTTCTGCAGTCACATTTGCTATCAAAAGTCCATTCCACTACCTGAATCTACATGGATGAAAAAACAGGATAGGAAGAAAAGGAGAGACTGTGATTATATCAATGTCTATGTTTCCACATGACCATCAGCAGAAGTTACCTTCCTTGGCTGGCCTATGAATAACATCAGGGTGCTTCATCTTTCAGAAAGAGTTCCTGCCAGCCATCAGGCATGCAACATAAGGGGCCCAAGTTCTCATTTACTTCACCTTACCTGCAGCCGTTGTGTTATTTTACTTCTACTGCTGGTTTAGGAAGTTGTGACCCTCTTCCTTTGCACGACTGGCAGCCTGCATAACTGAGAATCACTGTGGCACCTGCTCCAGTGGTGAAGGAGCTCCTTCAGAACCGAGTGCTGGTCACCTGTACAGACAGCCCTGGTACACATGGACAAACCCTCAGCTCACAGGACAACTCATCATCCCACTGTGTGTGAACATGTTCTCAAGCAGAGAGTCCATGATATTTTTCTACCTAGACATAGAGTCCCCAGGCACAGCAAATGCAGAACTTGTTTCTTAAAGGTTCAGCAGTTATGTTGATGCAGACCTGGACTTTGCCTGAGATTCTCTCACCACTCTTTGGCTTCTGTGCTCTCTGCACAATTTTCACAGGCAGAGCGAAGGCTGTAATTGAGGACTTGCCAGTCCCTCTTCAACCAGTGCCAAGTGTTCCAGCAGTCTCGTAGGCTGCACTGGGGTCTATTTCTAACATCCATCTGCAGAACATAGTTTTAGACTCCATCTGCATCCTGCCCAAATCCCATCAACATGGCTGCTCCTCCCTATCCTTTCTCCTCCATGCCCTGCTGTGAGTACCAATTCCTATCCTCCCTGGATGGTAACACCTTCTGTTTCACAGCTTCCTTTTCAATGGCCCAGTTATGCCAGTGGTGTTTGGACCGTCCTTGAAGAGGGCTGCTTTTTCCCAGTCTAACACTGTTGTTTATCAATATTACTGAGTTTGTATCTCCATGTGTTCAACAACCCAGTGGTAACACAGTTGGTGACAGGTTTTAAGAATTAGATAGCAAATGCCTGGCAGATGCTTTCTCTACTGCAGGCATCCTGACAGCCTCGATCAGCTGAATTCACACTGTGGATCTTCTACTGGACATATCTGGACACCTTCGGGCCCTGTCTGCATTGATGGGTTTCATTCTTTACAGAGGTTGTGGGCAGCTCCACATCCAGACTATTTACAGCTCTCCCTTCCCCTTGTCCTACTTTCAAGAGGACAAACATTGTTCTTTCACATTCCTTTTGTATTTATTGCTTTCCACACAAAAATAACTGAATCATAATGCTTGCATTTTCCCTGATCCATCTGTGACTTCGCTTCCTGCTTCCCTTTAGTCTGAGCCTTGATCACAGCTCTGCTCTAAGTGGAACCCTGTGTTGCCATGCTCTCCTTGCTGTTAATCCCGAGCAACGACGGTTCATCTGTCCTTGCTATTCGGAGGTATTTCCTTAGGGAAAGATCTGCTACCCTGAAAAATCTCTCTTGTAATTAGGAGTCACATGGCCTCATTCATCCCAGTTCTCTCATCTTCCCCACAGTGATCTGATAAAAAAAGGCTATATTGTCTGGAAATGCAGTATTCTTGGCCACTGACATAAATCCATGTTCCCCAGTTGTTCTTTCTGTAGGTGATATTTTGTTTTCCTCCCTGCGGTGGGTTTCATTAGGTTTAACAGCTGCCACCACGTGAATTTCATAATGTGCGGGTAGCAAAAAGAAAAGTTCCTAAAAAATGTTTCTAAAATTAAACAGGTTCTTCAGTAAGGAAATTATCTATAGACTCTGAAGCTGTCACCAGGAGCTGCAAGGTAGAACCAGACACATGCAGAGCACCTACAGCACCCAGCTCCTTCTGCTGCAGTCCACATCCAGCTGCACATGGATGCTGCCTACAGTTATAAAGGGTGAGTGAGGATGCTGCTGACTGGAGGAGCCACTGATGCCCTCTGCTATATCACATGTAATTAAGAAAACCAATGCCCTGCTTGGATAAGTTTTCCATTTTCTTATTCACTAATTTGAGTTTCTCTTCAGTGATGTATTTGAGGCTCATTATTGGTGATAGCAAAACTTGAAATGATTTTTCAAGTCAGCTTTCTTCCTTCCTCTTGGTTCTCTTTTACTATCAGCATCACAGTACTTTACTTGCTGTTGCTACAACTAAATTTTTATGGATTGTTATCACTACTGGTGAGTCTGAAATTCCTCATTTTGGGTGAGATTTATAACCCTGCAGATGCTGGAGTAATTGTCCAGCCACAGTGCTGGCTCTGCAGGGTGCTCCTGAGGTTCCCCAAGACACATCTAATAACAGACGTAGTTAAGTGGCCTTTATGAGTCTCTTGCTGCTCTAACCGAATGCATGCAACAGCCACACATAAATGTCTCAAAAAAGACTTGGAGTTTCCTCTACATTCTATCAGTCTGTGCATTTAAGCAGGAAAAGCACTTCTCTTTTTTCAAAGGAAACAGAAAAAATGATACTTGATTTTAGCTATGTATAGACCGATGTTACTAGAGCCACCTATAGCCTTGAGCCTCAAGAGGCTTCACTGGAATTCATTTGCAGTGCATGGGGGTGCAACAGCTACACCACAACCCTTTGCCTCTTTCCACTCCGGACCTTTCTGGTGCACATAACACTTTGTGCACACCCACCACCACTCCAGCAGACCTTCAGCTTTGCCAGATCTTCAACACTCATCCAGGCTGCTTTTGGAAGGGCTACAGAATAAGGCCAAACTCAAGACATCCCTGCCCTTCCTAACTGAGCAAAGTAACTAAGGAAGCGAATTACGTTCCTCCTCCATCCCATAGGAGTGCAGGTACTCTAACCAACGGATGTCCCCACCGTTTCTTTTCCTCATCCTCCCCTATCAAGGGTGTGAGATAATGTCTACAGAAACATAATTCTCATTCCCTAACTTGATGTGCCTTCGTTCTGCCCAAACAAGCTGCAAACCCAATGTACGCTGGTTCCAGAGCAACAGGATGCCATGGGAATAAAATCATTCAGTCACAAAGAAAGGGTCAAATGTGGACAGAGAGTTCATGACTCTTTGCAGCACATAAGTTCTCCTCTAACCCTTCAGAGATGCTACCTGATTGCTGTCTATACCTTCCCCTGCTCCCAGAGAGAAAGCATTCCTGGCAGAAACCTGTAGTCCATGAGCACAAAACCAAAGTGTCAAAGGCCCTGAGTACCCCTGAAAAACAGAGAAAGGACATAGACCTTGAGGAATTTAAACCCTTTCACACTCATTCACCCCACTGAAAGGTCAGGCTGTCTTCAAACAGAAAGGGTGCAAGTCAAAACAACAATAAGGGGTAGAGGCATGAAAAAGAAGAAATCATGAATCAGAGAGCTTTTCTGGGACAAGACACACACTGGGCATAGCTCAGCTCAGGCACAGCTGTGCACACAATTTTGTTCAGATGAATCTCACCAGCTCTTAGGAAAACCAGTTGTACTGCCAATGGCTTACAAATACAGTAAATCAGGTCAACAACCCCAACTTTAAACACTCCAGCTTGGCCTGGATTTGCTTATTTATGCAATAACAGCGTGTTCTTCATGAAATAGAAAAACCCTCATACTTGTCTTTCACAGGCAGCAAAATGCTGAACTTTAGTCCAAAACACCTTTGCTTTTTAGTTCTTTACTGAAGTCTTCATAGGATCTCTTTATAGACAAAGAGAATATTAAACTGGAGTCACTTCTTTGCTCCACTGAACCTTCCTATTGCTCTGTGTTTGAGCCAGCTGGGACACCTTGTAGAAAGTAGTCCTGGATTTATTAATGGTTCTCAAAAGCTGCCACTGAAAAACAATTCCCATGGTATGACCAGCATGGCAATAGGTCTGAAGGTAAATGCAGGTTTTGGACCCTATTGGTTTCTAATATTCAGCTTTAAGAATCAGATTACATGTTTGTTCAATAGCAATAAACTTCCAGAGTTTTATAGAGTCATAAAAACACTACAACTGCTTCCATTTATGGCCTGTATATAATTTACTTGGGTAGGTTTCCTCTCTAATGGTGCAGTGCAAGTGATTTGAGTTCTATTAGCTGGAAACAGTACATCTACATTTGCAGAACTCTCATAAATAATTCTGCCCAATGGACGGCATCCCATCCAGACTACTGTGCAAGGAGAGGGAGGAGGGGCTGGCAATGGGCTAGGGGAAGGAGAGGAGGGGAAAGACGGTACAAATAGAAAAGAAAACTGTTAAGACTTCATACCAATAAGGAACTCAGGGTTCTCTTTTTGCCAGTGGCATCAAATCCCTATTTTCCTGCTTAGTTTGTGTGGTGCTTTGAGCTTGAAATGTAACCACAGCTCATGCTAGACTGCAGGCTGAACTCATACTGAGCCTTGCAAAGGCATTCATTTGAAACGATATCTCCCAGGACACAAAGAATTCCTGAGCACTCACAGATGCACTCAGCTCCCTAGAAGCTTTAGAGCAATAAATGAAATGTTAAACTGACTTACAGCTAAATGAATTATTAGGTCTCAGGTACAAGAACAGAAGAGCTGTATCTCAGGTTTAAGATCCTTCAGCCATAGCAGGGAGGGAGCTGGGGGTCACCCTGCAGTAAGAGAGAGGATATATCACCATACAAACAACCAGGACAAAGACAACACTGTCTTTTGTGTCTGTAAAACACCTAACAGTTCAACTGTATTAGGATACTGTCTGCAAGTGGAACTGTCAGCCACATACACTATAAATTACATTAAAGGTAATGACAGTTGATTTTCATAAGAAAACAGATCAATTAAAGAACATCAAGTCTGTTTTGATAGAATTATAAAACAAAAGGTTAGCAATTGTGGATCACATTCTTTAATGCATAACTGGAGGATACTCAAGGATAATAAAGAATAGATTTGGTATAGATTTGCTGTTATTTAGACATTAGTCACGTGTCTCCAACATGAAGTTCAGTGCTCTGATACCACTTCATTTACATACTGCAGAAGAAAACCTCAGTGGCAGTTAGGTACTGCTGTTCTGACTCTGGCTACAACGACTTTAGAAGCTCCCAGACCTATTTAACCCAGCAAAACAATGTTTCAGAGACAATACAATGGTTCTTTAAAATACACTGGGTTGTAAATAACAAGAAACAAAGAGAAAAATGTAAGTTAGAGAATAATGCTAGAATAAGATTGAAGTGGTTATGAATAAATTTAGACCAGAAGGCAGAAAAAAAACCCATATCTTTGAATGACTTTCTGAATAGTGCAATAAGGGAGAGAAACTTAAATTATTTTAAGGTGAAAAAATTTTAGGAAAGCTTGTAAAGCAGAATCTGTGTCAGGCTGGAGTAATAAATGAAATGGGCAATACGAGTTCATACGAGACTCACCTTGCCACCGCATTAGAGAAAAGTGGATGGAAGGAGTACTGGTTGTTTGATGACTGTCGTTATTTGTTTCATATACATTCGGTATTGCATACACAGCAAGCTGAGCTGTCCCGGCAAGTATGTTTCTAACCCTGTCTACCCATTTTCTAACAGTAAAGCTTCTGCAATGGAAAAATGGATCTATTTCAAAAGAATCTTATACCAAAAATGGAATCAGACAAGGACTTGTGCCTACTTTGTTCAGCCTTCTGTGCCAAGGACTGCAGGTCTTAGCTTCCCTGGGTCATGAAAAAGTAGTACCTGTTTGCTAGTAGCAATTCCTACACACTACAAGACCCGAATTCTTTCATAGCCACAAGCATGTCTTACTATCAGAAGCATATCAGAAGTCATTTTGTTACTGTTCCAGGCTAGCCTTCCAGTGAATGGAATTAGACTCAAAGAAACCAATAAGCTAGCATATATTGGTAATGTTCTCTCTCAGCTTTATTTACTCAGGTGTTCTGGATAAATTTCACATTAGATCATGATGCCACATGAAATGGAAAAATCAGTAACTGCAAGAGGAAAACTGACTCTTAATTTTGTTGCACCCATCACAAGCAATGCATGATACCTGACTGGAATGTTACGGTAGAAAGCCATCTACAACAGATATCACAAAGTGCTTATACATCAAGATAAAAAAAATAAAGAAAACCAATGCAATATGTTTAACTTAAAAAATAGACACTAAGTGGGAATTATTCCTTATTATTGGTCTTGCCTTTAAAAGAGAATAAAAGGAACAGTCAGAAGAGTAAAATCCTCAACTATGCTGTAGAAACCAGAGATAATCACACTGGAACTCTGAGCAAATGCATTTCACTCACCCAAAGGACATTAGAAAGACCAAGAGAAGACAGTATGACTAAACAGAGATGCAATAAAGTACTGGAAGTGCAAAAAGGTAACCAAAATATAGATAAATAAGTGCACAGCAAAAGATAATAATACAATATTTTCTGTTCTTAACCATGGAAGAGGTCACAGCTACTCTTTCTTTGTAAAGGAACACATCGGAGGATCACTCCCATATTGAAGGAGATCATGAAGTGTATCAAAAGGTATTAACTAATCACCAAGACCAAAGGATATTCTTCCAAAAGCACCTGAGGAACTCCACTGTGAAATGGCTCAATTAATAGCTGGTGTGCAAGCTGAAATGTAAAAATGTCTCAATGTCAAGACTCTTCAAAGCAGCTAATGCAGCTTCAATTTTTAAAGAGGCTCCTATATAAAGGTTTGGCAAGCTACAGACTGGTAGCACATCTGTACCAGGCTAATTGATAGAAACTGTAATATAAAAGAGCATCCATGGATAAATAAAGCATAATGGGGAAAAGTGCATGCAGTTCTGCAAAGGGAAATGATGCTTTACAGACTAGCGTGGCTCTTTGAAGAAGTCAATAGACATGAGGATAAGGGAGATCCAGCTGATAGTGTATTTGCATTTCTGAAGCCATTTTACAAAGTCTTTCACCAAAAAATCTTAAGGAAGTTAGAACTACCACAGAATGAGAGGAAACATCCTTACACAAAGAAATAACTGTTAAAAACACAGAACACTGATTGGTAATTAAATTATCAGCATTCACAGGTAAGGGTGGTGGCAACTGGAATTAATTTAAGGTAAATTAGTGACAAAAAGATGTTAGAAATCATTACAACAACAGACAGTGGCCGGAAGCATAGACAATGTAGCACCTGATAACCACTTTGTGTGGTTCTGATCCCCTCCTCAGAAAGAATATACAAGAACGTGAAATAAAAACTAAAATTATCATAGTAAACCAAAGAGAAAAGGGCAACAGATGTGATGAAATTGATTCACAGATGTGTGGAAGGGATTTCCATTCAAGGAACAGCCACATACACTATGATTCTTCATCCTGTAAGGAAGGTATCTATGTAGGGAAAGCAAGAAGTGGGGTAAACATCTACAAATGCACGAGGTGAAGGGAATGTCCAACTAAGAATTGTTCATTTTCTCTTCTACAGCCAGTTGCAGTCAGCTATCAGATGGCAAATTCAAAGCAAACATAAGGAAGGAGATTCTGTGTAAAACAGAGGTAGCTTGTGAAACTTGCTACAGGTAGTTGTGCATGATGGAAAGCCTACTTGTATTCAAAACGAGGTTGGGCAGGTTCACGCTTTACTGAGGGCTGTGAAGTACTAAGGTACCTCCCTTGGTCTCAGCTGCAGGCAACCAGAGGCTTCCTCCAATGTTACACTTATTCCTTAGCATACATAAACCCCTACTAGGAAAGAGAGCACTCGCTGTCAGACCATTCTGAGATACTAAGGTCTTCGTAGTAGGTGATTATCAGCAGCAAATAATGCTTTTCAGAGCAGGTTTTCCTGTCCTCACTGTGAAAATCAAGTCTGCAATGAATGAAGCATTTGTACCCAGCACACTGTTCCTACTTGCTGTCTTCTGTGGTTCCAGATTTTGGGCCTAATGCCTGTTCTACGACAAGCTGAGGAGTTTAATGCTGCGCACAGCAGGGGAAGGAGGTGCCCACCACACAGACATATAGCCAAACACTGAGGAAAATGTCTTACAACAGCCTTATTGACCATACTTTTCTTGCAATAGTCATGTAATAGCAAAGGTTTGAAGATCTCCAGCAGGTCCATTACAAGGAGGTTGCTTGATGTAAAGATCCGCTTGGAGACAAATCCTCCAAGTGGATGTTAGTTTAGTACCCTGTAAACTGTCTTTAATGCCTTCCATACTATGGAGTAGAAAAAGCTTTAGATTGAGACACTTGAGTCAAATCTATTTACAGTACTCCCAAATCCTTTAAGGCAAAATTACCCATAGCAGCTGAGAGTCCACAGGGAACAAATGGCTACATCACACCAAAGAAGTTATCTCCATCAGCTATAATGGGCTAACATTTATTGTTGGAATCCTCTACTTCAGAGCTTCCTTTGGTTGCCTGTTAAGTTCAGGAAGGAGCAATTTCCCTTGATTCATAATCTGGCTCCTGAGAGTGTATCCTTTCCTTCTCCCTTCCTCCCACCTGCTAGATGCTGGGCAGAGATACACACAAGCAAGTAAGTTTGGCACTAAACCTGCTATAAGACTTCACTCGGAGCAGCATTAACAACTTCTATTGCAAAGTTCAGCATTTCTTGCTCTGAGGTTCAGGGTAAAAATCTTTGCCATGGAACTTGTTGGGATCTTCCCTGCAGTTTTAACTCTGGGCACTTTTGGGTCACTTTGCCCCCTTTTCCTGACCTGTAGGTTGTAGTCCACACTTAAGGATCATGAGAAAACAGCTCACAAGTACTTCCCAGCTACAGAAGGAACATAGGACATGAGCCTGTCCTCTCATCTGCCCTGATCTCTTCCTGGAATCCAAGTCAGCTGTGACTTTTGTTTCCTTGCTCTGAAGTCCTGGGCAATGTTACATGGTCTGTGAAGGAGTATGTGGCAGAAGCACACCAGGCACTAACACAGTTGCCTGAGACAACAGGAGCTGGCCCTTTGAACCAGACTCTGGTTTCAGCCAACATCTTGTCAGTACCAAAAAGCAAATCAATGGAAGCTCTTGTTCCAAGTTATGTGATAATTAAAGACACATTAGCATCTACTGATCATTTCATCTCTTTAACTCCTACAGGAATTCTTAATTACGAAAATTTTCTAAATCAAGAGATCAAAACACAATACAAAGCATATATTAAAGCCCTGCAAATGATACTGGCAGTCTTTGCTGGGATACCCCTCTCAAGACTGGAACACTTCTGGCAATCACTGCCTCCAAGCCAGCCCTAGAGCGCCTCAGATGTAGGTTTGCCTTATTTCATTATGAAGCACCTCATGATGATGAAGTATGAACAGGAACAAAAAATACATCAACAGCTTTGGCAAGCATGAAAAGAAGTCAGGCACCTGTGACAACCTTCCTGTACGAATCATGACAAACCAGCAGAGTGGTCCATTAACATTACTGCTACTACATCATCAACGGGTGTAGTTTTGTGAGGTGGTGCAGGAGCCCTTCCCAAAGAGTACAGCCCTCTATGCTATCTGCCACTAGCTCTTTCCCACACAATACACAAGATTTCAATTTGATCTAACCAGTGCAATGATAAAGACACTTTTGTGTCTTTTTGATCTTCAGATAGATAAACAAGGGATTAGATAGTTATTTTACATCTCACAAGGCAATGGTGGGACTAATGTTGGAATAGTGCATTTAGTCAAGTGAAAAATTGAAGATAGTAGAGTGAACAGCAATACGATTATGTGAAGGATGGAAAATGAGGTTTTATGAAACACTGAAGGAATTCAGTACATTCTGACTAACCAAAAAACATAGGCAAGACCGAGAAATTACTTGCTACATGGTGTGTAAACAGCTTCCGAAGGAAGGAAGTTGAAAAATGCCCCATAAAATACCAGAGAAAGTGACCATCAGCTGGAAGGGAAAGTTGCACAGATTAAAATTAGAAGTAAAAGTCTTAGCGGGAGAGCCTCCTGATGGGCCAGAAATTCAGACCCCACCTCATCAGATAAAATCCAGACGCTGCTCTGGATGGTGCTCTTGTTAAACACAAGCTATCAGGCTCATTCCACAGCTAACTTGGACAAAAATGTCTCAGTACACAAAAGGAGACTAACTAGCATAAGGGTTCTTTCAAGGCAAAAGCTATACATTTTATATTAAAACATTCTTTTCAAAGGATGCTTAACATAGTTCATTCAACCATACAGCAGTGACAAAATGCCAGGACTTATTCTCTCTAACATTGTCTCAGTTCTCTTGAGCATGTGCCTGA
Organism: Psilopsiagon aymara; assembly: GCA_024733675.1. NCBI lineage: Eukaryota > Metazoa > Chordata > Aves > Psittaciformes > Psittacidae > Psilopsiagon > Psilopsiagon aymara. Next base: position 3,600 of record JANRGW010030463.1, on the reverse strand, counting down.
ACTTTAATAAGGTGATGACTCTGTTGTTTCTTTCCCAGATTGTTGCTTTTTTTCCTCCAGATCTGGTTTCTGGCCACTGAAGTGAGCCAAAGCTGTGCTGCTTAAAGTCTGCCACTGCCTATTCCTCTGTCAATATCTGCAGTTTCTGCCCAGCTGGAAATTATAGCATTTCATCTTCTATTTTATCTCATCTGGGATCTGAGTTTTAAAAGGGAGGTTTGTTTTGAAGGAAATACTGGAGAATCACTAGCTGTGAAGGGACCCTGCAGAGACCAAGTCACGACAAAACTGATTTGTAGATGTTTAAAGCAAGAAGAGACTTTCATAGAAGGTGGGTACTAAAAAAGCTTAATAAAAGGTTGAGGGATGTTCCCTCAGCATCATCTAGAAATTCTATGGCAGAAGCAAGAGCTGAGTCTGGCCCTCCACAGTAATGCTCCCCCATCATGACCCCAAAATGCCCACCCTCTGTCTCATTCACCCAGCTTCCAGCTTCTGCAAAAATAAGGCTGTAGGGTTGCTTGGGATGCTTCTCTTACTTTTTTTACTTAAGCACAGAATTCACCTGCGATACTGAATCCACAACTGGTTGTCTAACTCTCAGCGCTTTGCCTTAGGCTCCTTTATTCTGTGTGAAGAGGAGCAGGACATTAAGGGTAAGATAATAGGATCTGGCTTTGACATCAATTTTAAAGTGAGATAAATCCTGCTCTAAACACCAGTGGCTCTATCACCTACCTCTCTGGTGACTATAAAGCACACACAGCAAGTAAGATTAAGCCCATGCAGATAGGTACTTCTGCAAGGGCAAAACTAATAACCACAGAGCTGCAGCCAACATCAGCATAGAAAACACAGATAACTAAAGATATCTAAGCACCAAAAAGAAGCCATGTCAGATAATTCAAATGGAAACTAAAAATTATTTGAAACTTTGGATTATTTTGACTTCAATTCTTACATGTGCATCACTCCCCCTTAATGATATGAGGGCATTAATATTGATTCACCCCTCAACTGTATTGTGAAGATATAATCATTAGATTTTGTAAAAAAGGAAAATTCTACAGTGAAGCACGAGAGAAAAACCTGGTAAGAAATTAATAATTCTGTATTCAGTGTTGTCTGCAGTAAATAATGCATCGAGCCACACACTGAATGATGAGACTACATGAAATATTGAAGAGTTGCTCTTTCAGCAAGCAAGTCCATTTTGTGCACTGAATGAGGCAGGGATTCTGTCCAAAGAGAAGCTATCACATATTTAAGACTATTACTATGCATACACACAGGATGACTAAATGAAGATTTTGCAGGCATCCTTAAATCTGATGATTCCTTATTTTTGAGTGTTTGACTTCACACCCTCAAAAATGGTTTAGTAAAGTAATTGTTTTCCTTTATTTCCTTGTTTTGGTTCAATTCTTTGAGTAGGCTTTAGACACCTGTGTTACAGATGGTAGCAGAGACAGGTAATCCCTAGTTGGGACCTGAAGGACAGCTCAAAAACTTGAGCTAGCTGGGAAGTATATAACATTGGACAATGATGTAGGTCAGACAGGAAAAGTGATCTGATTCTTTGTATTACATAGACAACTATTCTGTCTACCCTAGTCCAGTATCGGTAACAAATAGAAGCTTGAAAGCCACCAGAATCATGGCACCGAATCACCTAAATTCTTAATCACACATATTCTTGCTTTTTGTCTCATATATATAGCCCTGTTTCCAACAGTACAAAAAGCCTGAAATGCCATAAGACTCAATTCTTCCTCTGCACTTCTGTTGGCATCAAGGCTTCAAGATATTCTCATTTTTAAAACAAGTGCAGGACTAGGGCTTGCCTGAGATTGTAGAACTAACACATTAGGTGGGCTCAGTACTAATCTGAATGCAATTTATATGAATAACCAGCCAGGGTACTACACATCCTCCTGTCTTCACCTTCCAAGGTGATAAATGCTCTTACATGGCTCGGAGATTGCTCTTCATTTTTTAAGATAAATAAAGGTTTATGAAGAAACATCAGTTTTACATGGAAAATCCTATTTTTCCCTTAACTTTTGTCATTATTGTATTTGCACTTCAACTTTGCATTAAGTCCCTGCATTACCGTACCATGGCACATTACTCATCCTCCCACATATCTCATGTGCAGTCAGAGAAGCAAGAATCCTATCTTCTGCATTTCTTCTCCTCTCCCTTCTGCTTTTCCCCTGTTCTCCTTTATGTGCTCGCTCACTCCCAGTTTGTACCCCATTCTTTATTTCCTCCTTCCCATCCTTCTCATCATCTACAGTTGCCATGCAAGCCCACAATGCTGAATCCTTAGACACATATCCACTGCCTCCTGTCTGACACTTGAACCCACTCAGAAACATCTGGGATGGAGCAGCATTGGTGTCAGGATCTTGGCTGCATCCAAGATGTATGAAGAGATCCTGGTGTTAAAGACAGAATTGGTTGCTCTTCCCCTCCAGCCTTTAGAGGCCCTAGGTGTGCCTCAGTGTTCTGCCTTTCCTTCTTCCACTTACTCTTCCATCTCACCTATCTTCATATGTCCTTTCTTGCTGAGCTGTAAGGATTGTGTCTCCACTCTGGCCTCCCACCAATCTGCATCTTTGTAGACTGTAATGAGGCAGGTAGATCTAGAATCTGGCTTTGCTATTCAAAACAGAAGAGCCTCCACAGGGTACTATTCCATTAGGATGACACAAAGTCAGGCTCTGGGGTGTACCTCGGAAGACTGATCCATGGCATGCAGAGGAGGCAGCAAAAGCCATCAGATGGATGCTGCCCACAACCTATTTCAGAGACATGGCTGAGCCAGCAGGCTACACTGACACTGCCAATTTGCTGCTCCTTGCAATTTGCTCCTTATCCTAGATTCCCTGAACATCATCATATTGGTTCCTCTCAACTTAGTGCTGTCCTCCTCTGCCTCATGGATATCTGTACATATCCCTTCTGTACCACCACAAGGGGCATGGTCTCAGTCACCTCTTATAGAAACACCTCACCGGTGCCCAGTACAGGGGGATGATCACTTCCCTGCTGGCCACATTATTTCTGATACAGGCCAGGATGCTATTGGCCATGGCTGGGCACAAACCAACTCATATTCAGCTGGCTGTCAACCACCAATCCAGCTCCTTTCCCATGAGTACTTTCCAGCCACTCTTCCCCAAGCCTGGAGCATTGTATGGGGTTGTTGTGGCCCAAGTGCAAGGACCCAGCACTTTGCCTTTTTGAACCTCACACCACTGGCCACAACCCATTGATCCAGCTTGCACAGTTCCCTCTGCACAGCCTTCCTGTTCCCCCAGCAGATCATTACTCTTGCCCAACCTGGTGTTATCTGCAAGCATACTGAGGGTGCACTCAATCCCCTTATCCAGATCACTGATGAAGATATTAAATAGAACTGTCCCCAGTACAGAACCCTGGGGAACACCACTTGTGACCAGCCACCAACTGGATTGAACTCCATTCACCACAGATATACAACCTTTGACATTACCATTGTCCTGGGGTCAGCAGCAGCAGTCATTTTTCTCCTTCTCAGTAGCTGGTGCAGTGCTGTGGTTTTGACTTTCAGCC
>JANRGW010030460.1:0-64039 GCA_024733675.1 Psilopsiagon aymara | reverse complement strand
TTATACCTTAGTTACTAAACTGCTCTTATCTCAACCTGTGGGAGTTGCATTCTTTCGATTCTCCTTCCCATCCCTCCAGGAGCAGAGGGAAGAAAAAAAGGGAGGTGAGTGAACAAACTGCGTGGCTGATTTATGGCTTAAACCACGACACTAGTCCAGCTGCAGTGCCTGAGCATCAAATTGCAACATCTGAAGATTTTTTTCAGGACAAATTAACACCTCATTCACATCCACTCACCACCTCCACCTGGAGCAAAGGGAAGCGGAGAGCCTCAGCAAGGGGTGGATGAGATGTTTTGGCTTAGTTTGTATTCATGGGGTAGAGACCCTTATTGTAAAGCAGGGGAGGTAAGTGTCTCAGCTCTTAGATGGGAGTTGGAGTAGTGTTAGCTGGAGAATCTGAATTCTCTGTGTCCTACTGGTTAAACTGGTGAGTCTGTGGAGCCTTATTCTTGCAGATGCTGTTAAGATGCATGTATCTATAATCTGTGTTTCTCTTTGCTGTAGGAAGGGCCTGGTGGGTGTGGTGCTGGCCATGTGGAAGGGCATGCACAGAGTGATGGCTTTATTGTGCTCCATAGCATGGGTACAATTCCTTAAAACCATGTAGGCAGCAGCACTGGCCTGCATCAGGGTTTCAGCTTGCATATATCAGTACGACTATCAGGCTAGCTAGCATAGGTAGCACTGGATGTGCAGACATGACAGTTGGCTTCAAAGTGTAGCAGTAACCCAAGAGTTCACCCAGTTTCGAAGGAAGGATTTGCTGAGCTCTCTGTTATGTGACTGCATGGCTAGAGAGTCCAAAGCTGCTTTGGCTACCCATGCATCAGCTATGCTCAATGCCTGGAGTTGCTTGGGGATGTTTGTTTGATTGTCAAAACATTTTGGTGTCAAGGGTCTATCCAACACCTCCTGGTGTGATGTGATCCCCCAGTTAACAGACTGAGCTTGACTGTTTGGGAATCTGTCCCAGTGCTGTTTAGACCTGCACAGAGAAAGGGCAAGATACTACTGTGCTGAAATGATAGCTGATATGACAGTACCTACTTGGGTGAGCAGAGCAATGGGTATGCAAGGTCTGAAGTAACAAGCAAGTATCTGAACTCATTCATCTGTTCTGGTAAGGGATTAAGCTGAAGACAGCAAAATCCAGACTTGCCTGTCCCACAAAGCCCTGGTGGTTGTAAAGATGACCAGAGTGACTGTTTCTTGGTTTGGGGTGCTGGATTTCTTTTGTTTGTTTGTTTTTCTCTCTATATTTTGGTTCTCTTAGGTCCTTGGTCTGGGCTTGCCCATGAGCTAGGCCACAGGCTTGGGTCTGCAGTGCTTGACCATGGCTCAGTGAGCAAAGTTCAGCTGTTGCCATTCTGGCGTTGGATACAGCTCCTCATGTGCACCCAAGAGGAGGAGCTCATCATGGAGCAATCCCTGCTTCTTCTCCCCATTCCTGGGAGAGGAATAGCTACATCATGTGTGGGGTGCAGCCCCAACACATGTGATAAAAGAAGAGCACAAGCTGGCAAGTCTTGGATGCTGGTACTCTCTCCTCCCCAATATCTGGTGCTGTGGAGGGGCAGAGACAGAGGCAGCAGCTGCCAGCCTTTGAGAGTGCCTGGCTCCAAACTAACCTGGCAATCTCCCTGCTGTTACCCACTCTGTATTCACTTGGACATTACAGCCATCATTAGCAGAAGCACAGTGACTCGCCTGGCCTGGCCCTCCCTGCACTAAATCCAGCTATCAAGCTGATGATTTGGTGGTAATTTTGCTCCATCTGAGCACTGTGTACCTGCTCTCCCTGTAGGCAGAAAGCTTTCCCCCAAATTAACCCCACCTTACTTGGTGTACCCACAGCCTCTGGCCACTCTCCAGCACCTTGTTTCTTTTGGAAACCAAAAGCCTCTGCCCTAGTACCTTGTTCCAGGAATATGGCTCTGGAGGCCAATGAAGTGCCATGGAGAGATGTGAAGAGGTGCATTTTTTTAGAGGTCCCACAGCTGATGTCATTCCTCATTAAGACAGGGAGTTGATACCTATGTTGACCTACTGAGTATGGGCATTACTGTTCATGCTGAGCAGCTATTCACTAAATGGCCCCTCCTAAGCCCTGTTGTGCACAGGGAAGGACATGGCACATCATCGGCAGGGGGCCTTTAGAACAACTCCAGGGCACAAGCTACAAAGCTTCGAAATAGAGATGTGTATTGCTGCCTTGATCCCTCTTTCTTGTGCTGTGTTCTCTATTCTTCTTGTCACCCATTTACTTCCATTTTCTTTTTATTCCCTGCCTCTTTTGTGATGTTATACCTGGTACAGCAGCCCATTCAAAGTTGATGCTATACCACAGGGCTGGGCTCATTTCATGCAGGACACTGTCAGTCTAGCCTCCTTAGATGTAGTAGAAGTACAGAGAGATGCTTTAATAACTGACTTCCCTGGTCTGACTCTGGGGTTTGAGGTCTTTGTGAGAGAAGAGCAAACATGCATACGTAGTTTTCAGTTTCATTTAAGTAAAAAAAAAAGTAAGAAATGAAATGGCTCTGTTGCTTCTGATTCCTGAGAGAAGCTCCACGTTGATCACCTGAATGATTTACCAGTTTGGAGAGGGGACCCCTAATGTCCTTGAAAAGGGAGTCCAGGTTACCTCCTCTGCTGTCATGGAGTGAAAAGAAAAGTGAATGGTGCTGAAGGCAGTAATAAGTGTCACTGAGCCCTGCAGTGCCACTTCTAGTGGGACAATAGTAGCCTCATAGGAAGGCTTTCTGCCAGAGACCTCTCCATTTCCCGAGAACAGCCATCCTTTATCCATATGCATATCAAATCTATTTGCTAAGCTGAAAGGTCTGACAGATGTTATAAGAGTGTTTTGGGACTTGTTTAGAGTCTTCTGGGGTTTATCTTAGCTGGGATTGTGAAATTCCTTAATAATGTGTTGCAGCTACTAGTAACACAGGAAAGCAAATATCCCTTTCATATATGAATCCACAGATGAGGAGTAAAGTTAAAGATAGTATGAATGATGTCTTATTGCATATCCCCTTCCTGTGGCACCCTTTGATTTAATTTATGTTATTATTTATTTCAGGGTGATGAGGGAGGTCAATGGAGACTTAGCTGCCAACTTCGTGAACAGGATTTCAACCTGTGTCTGTGATTAGTGAAGAAATAAATTCCACAGCTTAAAATCATTTATCCAGCATCTCCTATCAAACACAAACATCCTCTGAGCTTGAAAATAAATGAGGGCTGGAGCCAGCTAGCCTGTTGCAGAAGTTTGTGATAGATTGATGAGCTGAGAACAGGCTGCCACGCTTCACCCCTATCATCAGTGACTTTCCAGCCTGCAGATGGGGAGGCTTGGGCTAGAGGTGAAGGATATACTTTCTGATAATTGTTACAGTAGGAGGTGAGAAATATAAACCCCCAGAGGAGAAGAAGGAAAAAAAGCAGGCACTGTGCTCTGTTAAGCAGGGTACAGTTTAGACAGAGCAGCTGCTTGATGGGCTTCTGGCACAAGGGTTGGAGCAAGAGCAGCCCTGTGCTTGCAGCACCTGTTATTGAATGCTACCCGCAGGTACCAAGGCAGCACAGACCATGCTTTCTGGCTGATACAGTCTTTTTCCAGTTGTGTGTGGAGGTAAGGGGCCTGTGAGATGAAAGGAGAGAGCTGATGAAACAGCTGATGAGGTCTGCCCTCTGTGCGATGAAGTAACACCAGCAACAACACAGGAAGGCTCGCATGCAAGTGTTTTTTTGAGGTTAAAGCTGAATATAAAGTCTGAGTTCGAGTTCCGTTGTCACAGTTCAGTGATTTTCTTAATTGGGAAATTCATGCTACTTGCCCTTTCTCTTTTTTCTCCCCATAGCATGCCAGCTCCAGAAGCACGGCTGAGGGTTCAGGCTCTCAGATTAACATGCTTCCCCTGCACCATCAGCTGAATTGAGCTGTTACAGTCAGGGTGGGAGGGTGGTGAGCCTGTGGTCAGCTGGGGAATCGTTATGCATTAAGCTGGGGCCAAGCAGTCACTTACACTTCTCTGCCCCCATCTGGGTGTTCATTAAGATTCAAAGTGAATTTCTAGTTCCCAGATTCACAAAAGAAATTTTGAAAGGGGAAACGATGTGTTGGCTGAAAGTGAAGAAACCAGAAAGCAAAGGAAACCTTTAGCTGATGATTTTAACTGGTGATTGTGGATACACATTATTTGTGATTTTGATGTTGTTGGGGTTTTTTTACAACTGAGGTAAACTGTACTTCAGATAGACTTTGTGATGCAAGGCATTTTATAAATGATGAGTTAATACTGTAAGTTTTACAACCAAAGAAGATGAAAGAAAGCTCTCAGGGCTGAGACCTGTATGCCTAGTGAGTGAGGAATTTTTGAACTCAGTGACACCCATGTGCTTAAACACAAGAGCACTGTGCTTGTGGGCAGCTGGCAAGAGGAACTGCCACCAAATGCAGAGCCAGGAGAGCCTGCTAGGCCTGTACCTTGACAGCACTGCATTTCAGGCTGCCTTCTAAGACATCCAGTGTGTGCTGGAGATACACAACTGCACATGGCAGGGAAAAATGCTATGCTGATCCTACTGAAAGGAGAAAGGTGATGCAAAGTTTTCCTGCCAAAGAGGGCAGGCAAATTAAGCTGATTTCCTAATTTAAAGTAGCTTCTGGGGTTCTCAAATTGTGCATCTTCATTGGCACTACCTCTGATACCCCAAACCCACACAGTTTGAGTGGTATGAGTAGCTCCTGCCAGATGTTGTGTCCTTTCATATCAGCCCCAGAGTGCTCCTCACATGGAGTGGCTTTGCCCTGTCTGCTGGAAGGGCTTCAGAGAGTGAGAAGGAGACACCCAAGTGATAGAATTGTTATCCCACTGGAAGAAGGGCTTGTGAGGCCCATGGGACACTGCTATGCAGAGCACACAAAATTCCTCTGCTCATTCCTTCAGCAGGAAGCAGCATAGGACAGCATGGCTTTACTTTCCCAGTGCCAAATCAGCTCCACCAGCTGACTGTACCTATGAGAATTTTCTGGAACGTGATCGAAGCTGCTGTACCAGTGACTGGATGGACGCTGGTAGCTTGTAGGAACCAGGCGCCTCTACAGCTCCCTTGGATGAGTCTCTGGAAGCATATCTCTGTGTGATGAAAACAGTGCCATTATTGAAGCTCAACTCTGCACATAGGCGTGGAAGCAATGCTGGCTCTCCTAAAGTTGTCCCATCAGCCCCTTTACAAAGAAAGGCAGAAGAGACTTAATTTTAAGACAAGCCTAATAATTTTTTTTAAAAAAAGAAAAAACAACAAAAGGAAGTGGCCAAGAGCATATTTTACTGTGCACTAATGAACTGTAAATGATATTGTCTAAATATTTCAGATGTTTCAAAAGCAGGAAAGCAAAAGCACTTCACAAGAAACTACTTTGGTTTCTGGGTTGCTTCCTACATCTTGCTGCAAAGTAGAAGCTCCTTGAGCTGAGGATCTTTCCTTTTCCTCTTCCCCCTACTCCATACTGCCTTCTAAACACTGACAGTGGGTAAGAGGTATTCATGTTTCAGTCCAGTACCTTTATGCGTCTCACACTGGAGGGTTTTTTCCATTCCCCTGGGGTTGGGCAGGCCATGATTATCACTATAATGGAGTTAATTAAGATCCTTAAGGCCCTGATGTTTTGTTTTCTTTGGGACCAGACCTATGGCTTGGGTCTCTAAGCTACCTGCTCTACTGCAATCCTTTCCCTGAAAAAACAGCCAGGCAAAATCCAGCAACTGGCTCTTCAGGAGCCACGTGGACCCTACTACTTTAGCGTGAGCAAGGGAAGCAAATGTAGATGTCTTCTCCTTGGCAGGTAGCTGAGCTCCTTTAGCTGCAGCAAACAGCCAAAACCAGGACATGGGCAGTAGGTCAAATAAATAAAAATGACACTTAGAACTTAATCAGTAAGACAAAGCACATCCCAAAGAAGTCCATCTCCAGGATGGGCTTGATGCTCAGAATGTCAGCAGAGCAGCAGTCTGCTCAGGGAGCAGGTAGAGATCATCGGGTTAGGGCTATAATCACTTATCCTTAGCACCTGGAAGACCCATCCCTTAAAATGCTATTCCCCCCTTGCAACAGCCTCACTTAGCTCAGTAGGAACCTCTGAGATCAGGGAAGAACCTTTTTTTTTTAATAACTACAGGAGCATAGGGTCATTCCTACATGTGGAATAAGATAAAAGGCTTTTATGTGGGAATTCTGTCCTCTGGAAAGTTATAAAGATCAAAGACTTGAAACAGTGGTTAATTGCGGGTGAGGTTACTACCGTGAAACAATTAGCCCATGTGTGTGCGTGTGAAAATGGAGAGGGTGCACTGCTAGCAAACTGAAGTGTCTGCTATAAAACTGCCCACAGTTTTGGGGGATGGTAACTATTCCCTTGCTGAGGTACGATTCTTCTGTGTGACCAGTTTGAGTTCACAAAACCTGAGTACCTTGCTGGCTCCTGTTGTTTTTGTAACTGAAATATGAGTCTAAAGACCATGCACAGGACTTAAGTGATAGACAGAAATGAGGACAAACTACCATGATGTTCTGGAAAGGAAGCTATGTTCTTTAGTCCATGAGCTGTTAATGCAACAAAGAGGAAAAAGGAGATCTGAAAGATATGATTTGGGAGTGTTGAAGCCTTTGTCTCAAGTCTTTGCAGGGCAATTTAGTAACTTGAAGGATGAGAGTAAATTATTGCTGTAATTTGAAACTGTCAGACCTACAAAACCGGGATGAGAACAGACAGTTTTCCATAAAGCTGAAGGCCTCCGAGGAGGTCTCTGAGCTGTACAGCCAACTCTAGTTTGTTTACTAGTGCTGTGGAAACAGTGATGAATTGTAGAAAACATTGTTATTAAGAGTAGTGAAGAGGGGTTTCAAAGTGAGGGAGCTGAGCTGGTAATTGAACAGCAAAGCAGCCTTGAGAATTCGTGCCTGAGAAGTATGAGTCTGGAAAGGATGAGCAAAGCTGAACAGGCACAGCTTTCGGAGCCAGGGTACCCAATGTTCAAGAGACAAGGCCTGGGGCTGGCTCTGTGGTGAGCTCTGGTCAGAGGAACAGACCAAACATGAGAAGTGAGGGGTAGAAACTAAGACAAGGGCAATGGCTTGTTCTGAGATCTTGTGTTTTCCCCTCAGATGGAGGAGATACTGAAAAAGCCAGGAAGAAGGGATGGGAGCTGGGAAGCCAGGGAGTAGCTCTGTGTCAAAGCAGAGTCTTTCACTCTGCTTATGAGAGTTATTGAAACAGTAAAGTGGATAGTGAAGAAGTGAGGAAATGGCAAATAACAAGAAAAGTATATCTATCTTCCCTTTTCTTTCATATCAGATGTTCTGTGAAGAGGTGAACAACAAGCAGTTTTCAACAAGCTTGAAAATCACCAAAGAAAAGTCTGAAAGTCTTCAATCTAGCTTTTCAGGCAGTTGATTTTTTAATTTTTCTTGATTTGTAATTTTTCTTTTCCTTTTTTTTTTTGCTAGTATCTGTGAACTCTCCAGACTGACAAACTATGAAAAGGCTACTAACATGCAGCTGAGCCTGGGGGCACACAGACTTGTAAGAGTGGCACTAGTCACATTGTGCAGTTATTGGAGTTCACTGTTCAGAGACAGAAAGTTAAAATCTGTATCCTTGTTCCCTCCTGGGCTTTTCCAGTTCTGCTTCACATCCTTATAATGTCTGGGGCAAGACACCTGTCCTCTGATCTCCAAAACATGGCTGCGGCTGCTATTTAACCCCTCTTTTCACAACAGGTATCTCTTCTTCTTCCTGCATCAATGACCTAATTGCATATCTGCGTGTTGACACAGGGTGGAAAGAAGAAAGTCCTTAGTTAAGCAATTAGTTGCTACCATTGCAAGTCCTGCCACAAGATAATTGAGCACCATTAAGTAATGTTTGGTTCTGAAATGCAGCAATTACCTCAGTAATTGCAAGGATGGTACTTGAATTCTAACCCATTTTTACAGACATGTTGAATGTTTCTGCTCACATTTAAGCTGCTGGAGTGCCTGGTGTGAGATAGTGGGGTAAGCAAGCAGGGAAGCAGAAGGAAGCATGTTATATTGAAGAGGCTGCCTAGAGCCCAAATTTGGGGGTGGTTTTTGTGTTGCAAGCAGCTGATATTGAGCTGGTTTCACTCTGCTCTTGCCAAGACCTCTCAGCCTGGGCAGGGTGATCTTCCCCTTCCTAAGACCAAAGCAGAGACAAGGTGGTGGAGCACACTCTGCCTGAGCTAGCACTTGTCCTTGCTAGGTCTCTGCCTCCTTTCAAATGTGCAAGTCATTCTTGCGCAGCAGCAAGCTGGTTTCTGGTCTTGAAGGTTTGCAGTCCAACTCTTCTCTGTAAGGAGCAGTGATTTGAGCTTCAAGGGGATGGAAATGGCCACTAGAGGGTAGCACAATTAAAAGTATAAGGAAGTCTCATTTCTTGAAGTCAGGCTTGCCTTGCTGGGGGATTCTCAGCATAGATGGTCAGACCTGTGCAGACCTGTGGACACGGGGTACCTCCAGGCTACCTGCTGCGGGATGGACGGGGCAGTGCAGGAGCAGAAGCAAGCGCATGGTGAGGAAAGGACTTACCACGGTGAAGCAGGACCTTGTGGCAGCAGGAGCAGGGCTCCCAGGGCTGCTTGTGCTCTTCCTGGTCACCATCCTACTTGCTCTCTCCTTACCAGAGTTCAGGATCCCAGAGGAACCTTTTGACTTAGCTCTAGTGTTGGCTTAATGTAATTTCTTGAGTTGTGGCTCTGAATCTAAGATCAGGGCTGGGATACAGCCAGGTCAGATGAACAATACCAAGGTCTTTTCCTGTTTCCCAAGTTAGCACATCTGTATAAGACTTCTTGGGTTAAAAATACTAGAGTACATACTGACCTTCTCTTGGCCTTTGCTGGCACATAGAGTGACATGCACACTAGCAGACAAGAATGTGATCAGTTCTTAAAATCCCACTGCTGTATGAATGGAGAGAAATCAGTGCTGGGTCACAAAAGAAGCAAGGTTTTAATTTTAAAGCATGCCTCTTGAGCCAAAGGTCAGAGCAGAGCCATCCTCCCTTGAACAAAATCCTCACCACGACACCGTATTAACATGATATTTAAAAATGCAGCTGCACTCTCGGGTTAAAGTCCTGGCTCTGCGGAGAGCACACTCCGGCAGGATCAGTTTCAAGGATGGAGAAATGTGGTGTCTGACGCACACCAGAATGTCTGTCTCCTGATCTGCTGTGCAACAATGCATCAAGCATGTCTTGAAACATGGGCTTTGCCAGTTGCCAGCATGTGCCAGGGATGGGGGATAGTTACAATATTAATGTAGTTAATTGGGGATATGAAGAAGTCTGTGAAGGAGAAGGCAAATGCTTTTCTTATAGTCATGTGGCTCATTAGAGCAATTGCAAAGTACTGGCAGGGTGAAAGCTTTTTCTCTCCAGGGGTATTCACAGCATGCAAGGAAGCCTCATTGCTTCATGGGAGTCATGATGATGTTTCTTTGCCATGTTTTGAGCAGCACTGGGACACAAGCAGGTGTCCTGCGATAGCACAGTGCAGTGTTATGACGCTGCTGTGAAAGAATCTCAGTGACTCAAGGTAGAAATGTCTCATTGCATAGAAAAGGGCTGGCTTGAAACTGATCCTCACTAGTTGCAGGATGTCATCACTGTGGTAGCAAGATAGAACAGCACAGAGTGCTTTTTTACCATGAATATGCCCTTGTAACCCATGGGACAAACTGTGGCCTTTGTGCTGTGTATGCCTGTTTAAAACCAAAAGATCTATTCACCAGATCAGGTGAATAACCTATAACTCATCAGGTTAATGCCTCTTCAGAGGTGGTTGCTGGTCAGTTGACATGGACATTGGAAGATTAATTTGCTTTTCCCAGGTTACCCTAATTTTCCCAGGACTCCTTGCTCCTGTGTACACCAGTTGATCTCCAGGAATCCTTGCAATACTTTATCTTTTGGATTGGTTTTATGCCATCCCCCTCAGACACATTATTAGGACGAACAGGGAAAGCCGTGTATGTTTTCCACCTTGTAGTTTTTACAGGCTGCCCCAGGTGATCTGGGGCTCTCGAAGTTTTGCTTTGGAGAGGAGTGTGTGTGTCTGTACAGGGTTATAGTCATATCTAAAGTGAGGGTTGTTGCCTTCTTGAGAAAAGGTCTCCTTCCTAGAGATGTGGGCAAGGAGGCAATGGCCTTTGAATGTACAGATTCTTCAGGAAGAGAGAAGCAAATTTATCTTGCACCTTCCCTAGTAGCCTCAATATCCCCTTTGCCTCCTACTGCATTGCTCTGAGCTGGTCTATGTGGGCAGGACTGCCCAGAGGTGGCAAGCAAAGACCACAAGGCTCTGGAATGCCTTGCTGAAAGAAATGAACATTCACCAGCTGGCAGCATGGGTATGAACCACTCCCCTGGGGCATTCAAAGCACAAGCAAGTACAGTAGTGTGTTGAGTTGTGTATGGTGGCTTTTTCCTTGTTGCCTGAGGGAACAAGCATGTCTCATGTTAGTCCTTGGGTGGCCTGGTCTGGGCTCTGTATTCAGAGTGGCACACTGCTTCCCTGGCCTGACCCTGACCCTGGAGTGCAGAGGCAGGAAGACGACTGGGAGGGGAGAGCACGGGAGCTATTTTTGCTCCCATATCGTTATCTAATTAGACTCCAAGATGTTGTCCTTCACTGCTGTATGCCACCTCACTTGCTCTGAGGCTCTCAAGTGTTTACCATTGACAGGCTGCGAGCAGATGGACTGGCAAGAGGAGATAAATTTGACCCAAGAAGATGTCATTTGAGGAACAGCTGAGGCTAATGTTTCACCAGATGTCCCAGCTTTAACCCATTAGCAACTTCAAGAAACTCAGTGTTGTCAATGGCTTAAACACAGTTTGTTACCACAAAGGCAGGGCGCGAAAGCCATTGTTAAAATTTGCTCAATAAGCAGATACTCCAGGTTTTTTCAAGAGGGCTGCTATGAGCTCAAGCCCAATAGGAGAGTGATGTGTAGCAAGGTTACATAGCTGTCCTTTGCAAGCTTCGTTCAAACAACTGGATTGGTCAAAATGTTACCCATTAGTGCTAAATGGTGCATGAACCAGCAGATACTGTACTATAACAATACTAACAAACGGTCCCAAAGGCATTTGCATGACTGGGTAGTTGGTCTTTCCCTTAGTGACTCTGTATTGAACATCTCAAGAGACACTGCCATTTCTGTTGCCAGATTAAATGTGTATGCATGTGCTTGGTGGCAGTGTACCTCAGGCTGTGGCAATGTGGACTGCTCATCATCAGGTTGTGCCTAGAAAATACTGCAGAGTGGTGAATGAGACCACATGAGGTGGTGAGAATGCACACACAGTCACTGAGTAACAAACTTAAGTGTAGCTGCACTTTCCAGCATCCTCAAGTGATAGCAAGCACAGCACCACAATAGTGATGGCTCTGCATCTGCACTGAGTGTTTCTGTAACTGCCTGGTGTGGTCCTCCAGGAAGGGTTGTTATTTGGTGATAAGATAGGTTTAACAAACCACATTTAAACTGGTTAAATGAAGTTTTGTCTATAAGGTCATCCCTTAGTATAGAGGCATGGGATTTGTGGGTGTTTGACCAGTGAGACAAGCTAGCTGTGGCCTGATCATGGGAGCATCTCCCACAGTGGCAGTATGTGGCACATTCCACTGAAGGCTTTATGCTGCTTTTAGTTGGAGGTGACTTCACCACTTGGTTTGCTGGTGTGGCAGCTCTTGCCCTGGGACAGTGTCTGGGCTGGTAAGGATACAGGCAGATGTCTATGTGTTGTTTGCACATTCACCCTTTCTTGCTGTCAGTGTTGTGAAAAGCTAACTAAGCATCCTGGGGTTGTTTCCTCCATGTAGTCTGAAAGAGAAAGTTTACAGTGTCTTGTGTTAAACACCCATTTGTCACCTTTAGCTCTGACGAATTGACCACAGTGCATGCTCCCAATTGACATAGACCAGAGTAAACTGAAGCTCTCATTAGCTGCTGTTTGTTAATAGATGTTTTTTACCCCAGGCAAATTTGAGTCTAATCAAATTGCCCTCTTCAAATTAATTGCTTTGTTCAAGGCTTGATCTGGGAGGTAGAAGAACAACTCTCCTCCCTTTATCTGGAAGAGTGTGAGGGAGTGTTTGCCACTGCGTAAGCCTGTTTCAAATGAAGCACTTCTCTTGCTGGGCCTCTACTGGGTGATTTTGGGGAAGTCATAGGTTCAAATTTGCCTCTGTCTTTTCTCTAAAGCCCTGGAATGAAGATCCCTCTTGGCAGTGTCTTGGCACAGTTTTCTACCAATTTTTCTAAGACGTTTAGGGCTAGATTTTCAGCCAGTATAAGTCAATGTCCCCAGATTCCAATAAATCTGTCACCCCACTGAGGGGATGCCATACATTTCTTGAGCTATTCCTGCTCTGCTGGGAGGATGTTAACACTTAATTCAGGGCCAAAGTGTACCAGGAAAATCCTTCCTTTGCAGCAACTTTAACCTGTGCTGGTCTCTGGATTTTTCAGGGAAACAACTCCAGGCTCGATCACAAAGCTAAGAGCTTCCTACTGCAAGGATTGCACTGAGGCAGGGATCCAAGTGCTTGGCTGCAAATGCCAGCATTTACACAAGCTGCCCAGCTGCTTTCGGATGCATGCACTCTTTGCATGCTGACTGCAGCTGGTTGCTACAGTAGGATTTAGCCAGGCAGGGTCTGCTGTGGAAAAGCTTCCCTTGTACAGAGATGAGGCAGGGTCTGTGTTGCTAATAGGACAAGCTAGCTGGCTTTATTACTTTGGGACTTGCCTACAAGAAAAACTGCAAAAGCTGCCCCACAAGGGAGAATGGGTTAGTGGTGCTAATCTGCACAAGAGAGGCTGGCAATCACAGTGCTGGGGTACTCGATGTCTCTGACCTTGAAGCAGCAGACCTGTTGTGACTGGGGAGGCCAATTAAAAACTGAAGAACAGACAGCAAAAAATCCCTTTTTCTGCCCTTGCAATTACGATTTGGGCTACAAAATGGCCTCTTTTCTTATGTATTCACCTCCTCCCCATTCTTCCTGTTCCTTTGTGTGTCAGAATGGGAAGATACAATAATGAAGACAGGCTTTATTGGAAGTAGTGCTTGGCTGGACAAAACCAGAAGCTGTTTCATGCACTGGACTGGGGAATCCAGCACCACTGTGGGCAGACCTTCCCAGGCTGTCCAAATGTGAATGGGTATTTTAAGTATCAACATTTTAATTGCATTTACTTCAGTGTTTTGTTCAATAAAGGCTCTGTATTCCACCTGCTCCTCTCCCCCCTCTCCAGAGTGCTGGGAAGTTCATCCCAGAAAAAAGCAAGTCCGGAGGTTGTGTGTCTCTTGGGGGCTTTTGACAACTGATAAGAACTATGGAAAGCCCCATAGGTGTGCATTTTCCTTCATTACTCAACCAGACTTGGCGATAATATTTCTTAGGAACCTCTGCTCTCTGTGTCTCCTTTCATGCAGTTCAATTGTTATGACATGTACAGTACCTGAAATTTAAACTCTATTGAACCAGGGCCAACATTTAAATGGACACTGATGGGAATTCTGGGATTTCTGGATACCTGATGTGAATGTCTCACCCCTAGGTTTCCAGAGGAGTCGAGTATTTGTGAGTGCTCTGAAATGGAGCATGCTGTGCTCCTGGGTTAGCAGTTTTAATGAGATCTGTGGAACAGCTCTGCTCTGCATTCTCATTTATTCTGCTGCCTAGTAATTGTTAATGGGAATTTTCTTTGCAGAGAAAGTGAATATTTTGTCAGAATAAAAAATGATGGGGCTTATCAACTTCTTTCTGACTAGCCCCATTAGTCAATGTTTTGTGATTAGAAAAAGAAGAATGTATTGGAAATACTATGTTTAGAAAAACTACTCTGGACAAGTGGAATTTGGGGAGTTTGCTAACGTATTTCTGATCTGAGATGCAAATTTTTTGGTTTAAATTGTTGCATGAGAAAATCTGGATTTGTTTTGGGGGATTTTTTTTATTATTTGTTTTGGGTGGGGTTTTTTAATCAAGTGCAAACAAGAGAATAAGGTGTCTTCCCTCATTATACTGCACGAAAGTGTTACCTTTTTAGTATTTAAATGCCTAGCCCATGCTAAGCAATAGAGCACTGTTTCCTTCTTGATGGGTCATGGAAAGCAGGAGTCACTGATGCTACAATTAAGGTCAGACCCTGGAAGGACAGAACAATATTAACCCCCTCGTGGCTGGTGCCACCACTTGTGTTGTGTTTTGGGCAAGGCAGCTCCTCTGCCCTTGAGCCCATGCTCTCCTTCAAACTACATTGCAGGGATGTAAACCCACATGTAGGTTGCTTCAGGCAACCTTCTGGGAGCAGTGGGGAGAGAAATCAGTGCTCCATGCTGTCCCTTAGCCTGCACCATCCTACAATGCCAATGATGCAGATATGTTTTGAGTGACCTGCTTCACCTTTGTACCTCCTCCCTCCTTGCAGCCCTCCCAGGTGATAAGAGACCTGTTCATAAAAGTCCCGACATCCCAGAGCTGGTGAGGTTGGTGGTCCTTTGAGTTCAAGCCATCCACAAGCAGTGCAGACATTTGCTTGTGAGCTGTAGGTGGCTATGCGGCCCTGTGCTTCCTCAGAGAGCAGACAGCATTTGGCCTGGCCTCGAGGGTACTCTGTGCCAAGAGCGGCAGGTGATTTCCACAGCAGCTTTCATGGGAGATGCAGCCCAGGGAATAGCTGGGTTCACCTCCAGGACGTCTCTAGGGGGTTCACTGCAGGCCAGGCAGGAGGAAGTCACCACCGCTGCCTGGCTTAGATCTTCCAAAACTGCTGAAGGCAGAAAGGTGAACAAGCAGCAGACAGCAAAGGAAAGATTAATTGGCTGGCTGCCTGAAGGGCTGGTTGGGGTTGTATTTCTTGTTCTTACCCTTGCAAATTTCTACAGGATTGTAAATCTTGAGCTGCTTCCCAAATGTGGAGACTTCAGGTGTGTTTTTCTAAATAAGCAAACCTGAGCATATTCAAGTTCTTTGACTCAACACACAGGAATTCCCATTGGCTTTATTACATGCTGACAACGTGCTGGGGAAAGCAGAACAGATCAATGGCTGTGTTTGAGGCAGACTGTAAATCATTCGTGACATCAGGCAGCAGATTGACTGACTAGCCTTGCTCCTCCTCCCCTTCCAGCACACCAGCACTGACCCCAGCTTGCCACCAAGACACCAGGCAGGGCTGCCTGTAATTAGGGCTGCAAACAAAACCCAGCCTGGTTGGCAGCAGGCAGGCTTCAGCTGAAGGTCTCTGGAGGGAAAGGTCAGAGGACAGCGGTACAAATCGGATGAGGAGTAAATCTAAATTGGTTAAATCCTCCCCATCTCCCAGCACCATTGCACCACGTTTTTTCTCAATGCTTCTGCAAAATCCTTGCTTTGCATGAATGTCTATCCTTGACCCAAGCACACTGTGTGACCATTTGATGTCATGGTTTGAGAAACAATGATGTTGAAGCTGCAAAATGGACAGGAGTGTTTCTGATGCCAGACGTGGGAATTTGGCCTCTGAAGGGTTTTGACTCTTCGTAAGGAGACAAGGTGGGCAGATGGTTTGGATTTAATGTTTTGTTACTGGAAATTGTAGCCTTGGGGTGATAGAAAATCAGACGTAGCCCTGGTCTAGACAGGAGATGGGTGTGAGAACCTCGAGAGTGCCAAGGACTCTCCTCCCCTTCCCCTGTGTGCCAGGGCTGGCTTGGGAAGGAAGGGACAATAAGAAAAACTGCTGGAAAAATCACACCATCCTTGTTTGAATCTTTCAGACCGCTCTCTTGTTTTTACTGATAGGTTGAGATCATAATTAGGGAAATTATAATTAAAAAATGAAAACACAGCCACTCATCCAGCTTAGTTGAAACCCTTCTTTCTGATGGGAGGAGAGAATGAGGAAGATCTACATTTTTTTGTCCAAATAGAAAAATGAACCTTCTTCAATTCCAGCAGTGGCTTGTTACCTTGCTTTGGAGCTGTCTCTCTGGAGGAAACAGTTTGGCAACTGAAGAAACTCATCCCTGCAAGCACAGCGCTTGCTTCTTCCATGGGAGCACAGGATACTGGGAGTGCCTTGTGCTGGTAGATAAGAGTCGAGATGCCAGGGCTGTGGGTCTGCCCACAGGCAAGATCTTAATTAAAAATTATCTGCATTATATCACATATTTTTCTAAAAATTTTCAGAGTTGTTTGCATGTCTTGTGCTAAAAAGAAGTCAAGAGAATATTTTGCAGGCTCTTGACATTCATATGTTTTTCGCCTAAATGATATCTTTTTCTTCTAAAAAGGTCCAAGTCCTGTACTGATGCACTAGTTGGTAAATAAGAAATCTTGGTAACATTGATAGGAAATTATTTTCTTCTTTTTTGCCTTCCCCCTCCCCCCCGCCCTTTTTTTTCCCCTCTCCTTTTTGCCCTTTTCTCTTGTCAATAAGAACTGTACAAGAAGCAGGAAATGCCATTAATGATAGCATCTTCAAGGTTTTCCTCTTGAAAAAGCAGACCTGTAATGGACACCCAAGAGCCCTGCCCTGTCTGTGCAAATAACCTCTAAATTCAGCAAAATGCATTAGAAATCAGAGTCAGGATGGGGTCCTTCCACTTTTGCAGGCAATGCAGTTGTGCAATGTTGGCGCATACCAGGGGACTTCTGCCAAACGGAGAAGAGGGAGTTTGATGTTTGTAGGCACTTTGATTCCTCTGCTCTAGGAGTGGGCATGCATGGCCAGCTGGCTTTCCTTTGCATGTTTCTGGGTCAAAGCAAAGCATTCCAAAATGGAAACTCTTGGGGAGGAGATAGCTTTTCTTTCCCTACCATTCATGCTCTTCTCGAGCACAGCTCAGATTTACTTTGTAGGGTTTCCCTTTCATCTAAAACTTTCCAATTTCAGGCAGGTTAGCTTGCCAAGGTGCACCTTCCCTTTCATAAATATTTCAGTAGCTACAGGCTATGGAGAGTTAGCCAAGCAAGTTCTCTTCATCTATCATGATCTCACCCCTCCCTTTACCCCCTCCTCTCCCGCCCTCTCATTAACTAAGAACAAAAGGTAAACCGTAGCCCTCTCACATGCCACATTAATATATGGTATAATTTTCCAGTTCTGCCCAGTTCTGGTATGGCAACTGTGTGGTTGTGTAGAAAATGGGGCACCCCTCATGTTGGAAACACTTGCAATCTCCTGTCCAAACTTGTGTGAAGCTGGAACATCCTGGGCTGCTCAAATGCTGCTGAAATAACAATGAGGTACTGGGCACTTCTCATGCCCCTGGGCATTGGAGGTGGAAGGACCTGTCTCTGCTCCCTGGTACCTAAGCAGCAGCTTCCCAGAGTCCTGTTGCCCTGACCTTCAGCTCATCAAGGGTTAGTAGAGCTGCTGTCTCTGATGATTTGCAGGTCAGGCTTTTGGGGAACTGGCACATCTTTGTGCCCTGCTGAGGAGGTTTCCTCTTCTCTGGACTGGCTGTGCTACAAGCTGTCCTCTGCATCCGTGGGGGCTACGGGAAGCTCTGCAGCTGGCATACATGCCCTGAGCAAGGGCTGCTCTGCCTCCCACCTGGGTTGCAGGGGAGTTCAGCTTAGTTCTGCAAACAGAAATTACTTGAAATACAGGTTCTCAGCACTCGGCTAAGTAGAGAATGCTTTTTGTTCCCTTTGGCCTTCTGGCAATACTAACACATGGGAGAATGGGGTTTGTGTGCATCCTCACTGTGCTTTCCGTTTGAGGTTCTGTACACATGCACGCGTGTGGGTACATGAGTGCATAAAGATATGCTTTAAATAGATATTCTTTCACCATGCTTCAAGGATACAATTGCTCCTCGTTAAAGGAGCCAGAGATAAATAACTAATGTATTAGCTCATGGAGCCATTCCTTTACTGAGGTCCTGAACAGATGATACACCAGATGCTGAACTGTGCAGAATCTTACTAGTGGCTGCATTACAGCAGTGCCCAGAATGCAAGATGGTCTGACCATGCTCACTCCTGTATATAGTGAAGCTTACACATGTATGCACGCCTGAGAACATAAGATGATGAAATGGGTGAAGGAGGACAGCAGCATCTGCAAAATGATATGGAAATGTTTTTCCTCTCAGTAATTTCAGGCATAACAAGGAAACAAGTTCTTCTGTCTCTTTCAAATTTTCAGGGAAAATCACTACATCCAAACAGGACTTTTTTCTTCCCCTTGGAAAGAGCAATTATAAACCCCAAAACTGCCATAAAATCTTTAAATTTTACCAGAAAGTAGCTCAGATCTTGCAGCATACATGATAAATGTATTCCATGGAGGACAGGGGTGATTATGTGACAGCTTTGTCATGAATGTATTCCAAAAAAAATATTTCACTTTTGTATTCTTAAGAACTTTTTATCTAGTTCTAGGCATCCCTAGACTGGGCAGGTTATATGGAGGCTGCTTTTGCATGCAGATAGGCTTTGCTATTAGTACCACTCCCCATTGCTCCCAGAGCAGAGAGGCATTGCTCTGCATTTTCTCCAGCCCCTAATTCTCTTTTACTCCAAGCTTTTGTTCTGTGTTCAACTTTTCTTCAGCAGGCTCTGCTGGACCCTTCATTGCTGCTAAGAGCAGTTTTCTCTCCTTCCCTGTTTCTAAAATTCCACCCCTCACGTGATCACACTTATGTCTGTCAAGGACACCAACAGGTGACTCCTTCCTCCTCCTCATCAAGTCAAGGCTAGAAAAGGCTGCGGCAAGAGGAGCACTTACAAATAAGGCCAGATTTGGTGACTGAGGTCCATGATGCATTTTTTTATTTATACCCATGCACGCACACTTGTGTGTATGTTACAATGACTTCAGGGGACTGGAGGGGACTTTCCACAAGGATTAACTGAGTGTGCCTTCAACAAGGTAATACAACGAGCTTGCCTATGCTGCTGTGTGCTTAATTAAGGCTTTTTGTCACATAGCAACTTTATTTTAAAAGACCTTTGTGTGGTTAGCAGAAGATACACGATATTTAAGATACACTGCAGGAGGTAATCTTGCAGTCCTAATTTGCTGAAATTCTCACTGGAAAACTAAGCAGGTTTGTAATAGGTCTCCACTTAAAAGCATTGCTTTGTTCTGTTACTGATAGCACAGTACTACAGGGATAGTGTCTGCTAGTTGCCACCATGAACAACGAGTTCTTGCTCCAAAGACTGCACAGATCCAGATGTTTGGTGCAGTCTGTGGAGCATGAAAAAGATTCAGAGAATGAAAAATATGCAGAATTTGTGCCAAGTACATTTCTCTCCCTAAAGTCCAAAGTAACAAACATTATGGTTGAACTGCGTCCTGAAAATAAATTAGGAGGGAAGACTGTGGGCTTTCCTTTTGCACTGCCCTTCCCTCTGCAAACACTCAATTCATCAGGTGGATCTGTACAAGAAGGTGACCAAGCAGTGGCCACAGAAAATGCTGCCAGTGGAGGGGTGAGAGGCCCAATGGTCTCTTTCTTAGACACTGAGAAAAGCTATCTGCCATCTCTTTTAACACTCATGGATCCCTTTTGCTGTATCTAAACTTCAGTACAGCATCTTCTGAAAAAAATATTTCTAGCCCATAGTAGCTTCTTGCTTCAAGGCATCCAAACAGTAGTGTATTATCTACAAGGTACGGAGAACTGCGGACATCACTTCACATATTGATGGTAAAATCCACTTCTCTTCTGAAGCAGAGACTGAAATGAAAAATAGGAGTTATAAAGCTGTGAACAGTGCACATACGTACAGCAGTATGAGTGCTCTCCCACATTACTAGCATTCACCAACAGAAGATTCAGTAAGTGCGCTTCAAACATTTGGTGTATAACAGGGGTTATGAGCCCCTGAAACAGAGTTTTTATGCAGTGGGTGGTGTACTTGAATTTGAAGGCTCAGGGAACTATTATGAAGGATGAGAATACTGCCACTAACACAATGAGGCCAAATCACTTTGATCCTGTATGCAGGCCTTTGAGTCTGAGCCATATGTTATGAAAAAAGCCAGTTGCCAATGTAGAGGTTGGTGTTGACCTGTCCCTGAAACTGTCACAGATGTGGGGTAGAAAACTTGAAGTTAATACTTTTGGGTACAACAAGAGGAACCTGTTGCATTGGTGCCCTAAGCTGCTGAAAATGCTGTGAAAGCACACTTTCTGGAAATGAAAATAACAAACCCAAACCAAACCCACAAACAAAACCAACTAGGTCTCTGGAGCTCTTTATACGGTGCTAAAGGACAGAGCTGGTGAATTTAGGAACCAAGGGAATTAAAGGGTACGAATTTAGACTTTTCCAAGGCACAATTTCATGTGCTGCAGGGAGCTGGGGAAAGGGAGTGATAGGGGTTGCTTTTATTCCATCCCAATCCACTCAGTGATCCTTGACCTTACCTCTTTTGAGGTTGTCAGCTGTAATGTAGAGAACCTCCTAACAGAAGCAGAATTCTTGTTGTGAGCTTTCTCCTCCACTCTGAGTATCAGTGAGGGAGTTTCTCCACAGTTAGGGACCTGCCATGGTGCCTCCTAAACTGGCCACACTGCAATCATGAACCGTGGACCATGAACCTCATCCTCTCCTTTCACCTGCTCTCGCCACAGCTCTTTTCATAAATTATGTGCAAACTGCATTCACGAGCATGGGCAGCCAGAGAAAAATAGTTTAATAGGGTTATTTTACACATCCTGACTCCAGCATGTTTCTGCTCATCCCAGGAGTCAGCTGGTATTGGTAAATTATGACCTGGACTAACCACATTCAGTTTAATGCCTGCAGAAGCACTTGAGGCTCTTCAACACTCATGCTTGAAGAAACACCTGTATAGAGTGGCCAGAAAAGGTGAACAGAGACAGCCTCATCTTGCCCTAAAACCCCAACATGCTGGACAGAATAGGAATGACTCAGCAGTGGCTGCTGACTATACCTATTCTGAAACACTTCATGGCTGTTTTCTTTCCTTTCCCTTCTTTCCCCGAATGATGTTTAATCTGTAGTACAGACAGGTAACTTTTTCAAGGGCACGTGTTTTTTGGCCAAAGGACAGTCATCATTGAGCAGTGCAGAGTTTTAGGGAGGCTGAACCAGCTACCATGATGCTGGGCATGTTCCAGTATTGGCATATCCTCTCTGGGCCACTTGTAGTTGGTTATTCCATGAACACTAACATCTCTGTGCTGACTTTTATTAAGAAATATCAAAGCTGTTTGCTTCTCAGTGTGACATTAGAGGAATTTGGGCTCCTAAGACACCAAGGGTTCAGTACCCAGCTTGCTACTCACTCTCACGTCCAACACCAGCCTCATCTCCAAAGCTTGGGATGGTTGAGAGTGATGGGTCTAGTGACCGGAAACTTAATTGCACTCGTACTGACTAAGTATTGAGGGATGAACCCAAAAAAGCCTGGCTATTTTGCATCAGAAATATATCCAGCATTTTCAAAATTAGCCTGGTTGACAGTTTGATGTTTTGATGTTTCTGTGAACAGTCCTAAATTGAAAAGGTTTTCTTGCTGGGATTTTATTTTCTTCTTCTGGTATCCCCTACAGATGAGAAGAGGTAGAAAAGAAATTTTGCCATGTGCTTTACAAGGTTCAATTCAGTGTTGGTAGAGCTGAGTCATATGCCTGTTTGACTGATGCCATCACACCCATGAAACACACAACATGTTATTGCTCAGTGGCTTAGCAACATGCACCATAGCCTGCCTTCTGTGGGCTTCTCACCTTTGCTTTCCCTTTCAAGGGTGAGTATTTAGCAAACAGAATTTACAGTGCCATGGTTACCAGCAAGCAGAGCTTGGGACCTTTGAGCCATTTGCCAGTGTCTTGGGTGATATCATCAGCTTATAATATTTTAGTACCTTCTGCAAATTCAGCTTTTCATAGAATTGAGTTTTTGGGGAGCTCTCAATATTGTGTCATTTGGTCTCTAACTGCAATGACAGCTGAAGCTTCCACATGCTGAAACCCAAGAGAGAATAAGGGAACTTGTGTTTAAGCTTGCCATACCATCTGCCAGCCCTGACCCTATAACACCCAATGTGTGCACTTTAATCCAAAGAAAATTTAGGCATTTATATGGAAGTGAAGCTCCACGAGACCACAGAGCCACTAAGAAACATCCACACTGGCTAAGGATTTATGTAGCCCAAACCCTTCCTCTGCTTGTATCCTTTTATGGCTTGGAATATGTCTGAAAACAGGTGAAGTAGTGCTGCTTGCCCCAGGTGTTTTCCCAGACCATCATGATACTTTCTTAGTACTTAATAGCTGCAAATTCCATGAATGTATTCAGTCACCTCTTCCACTCATGTAAGGTTTTAATGACCCGACTGGGTTTCCAGTGTTGCACACAATCATGCTGTCATTGTGCAGCAGGAGCCTGCTTGCTTTTTGCCTAATACTCTCCCTCCTTTAGTTATCAGAAAACCCACTCTGGAGGATAGAAACTTGCCCAACCCAAGGAAAGTTTTGTGAAAGTTGTTTTTTTGTGTTACATTTGGTGAAGAATGTTAATATTCTGAAAAATACACAATCTTACAAAAAAATCCTGCTCTCTTCTGGCCCCAGCAAGGTGCCCCAGTGCCCTACAGAATTTCTAGTGTTTCTTTAGTGTGGAAGCTAGAGATGGTAAAGACAGTTGTGCCAATGCTGTGTACCCATCACTACTTACAGCATGAAAATGGGGAGCCCTGTGTTTTTATGTGACTAGAGAAAGTAAATTCAGGCCAGTATCTATGTGAAGAGTTTACATATGTGTCTGTGTGGTAGAGGAGGTCCTCATACATGATGTAGGATTGTAAAGGCCATCTATGTGGCCTTTCTGCACAAATAAGAGTGTGGTGAACTCCAAATCTGCCTAGGCTGACTGTGAGCCTCGCCCTAACAAGTTTGGGTATATGGGACAGTTTTGTGCTGTTTTCTGCAATGAACTTACCTACATGTCAAGGGTACCAGGGCTGGACTCATGTTTTGAGGGTGAATTTGGAGCCTTGGAGTCCTATGGGAACTGGCCAGCTCAGGTCAGGGCTTCTGCAGGCTGAAAGGATTTTCTCCTCCTGGGCATGCCAATTCCTGTGCCCTCAGGCCCTGCCACTCAGGCTCAGAGGTTTTGTTTTGCAGCTGCATTGCCATAGTAAGTGCCCTAAATCAGTCACTGTAAGGAGGGGAATGGCTGCATCCTGTAGGAATGGGTACAGCATAAAGTCATAGGGATGAAGGTACATGGCAATACAGGACTAAGACAGCCTGTGTAGGGACTATGGTGAAAGCAAAGCAAATAGGCTACCCAAATCCCTTTCTCTCTACACTCAGGGGTATGGCAGCTGCTTGACTTGACTGATGGATGGCAGCAGTGCCCAAGCACCTCTGCAAACCCTCCTCTCCTTCCCTCTCATCTTTCATACCATGTTGTCATTCCCTTTGCTCTCTAGATGACCCTTTGCAGAAGCAGCCTTGGCAAAAAAGCTAGTGAAGGCACTTACAGTCCCTGGGGATGTTAACAGGCTTGCTGGCCCTCAGGGGCCTGCCACCCTCACAATTTATACTTGCTTCTGGGTTTGAGGTTTTTGACAAGCTCAATAAAGGGCCTGGGAAACTGATCAGCAAGAAACTGCACTGATTGATTTAGCGCAGAGCTGCCAGAAAAGCATGACACTGGTGTCTCCTGCTGCATTACTCTTCCAGATGTCCCTCAGTGGCAAGACAATGTGTTTTCCTGCTATTGAGAGATAGGATTAAGACATTTTCCCTGCATGTGAAATTGCAGCTCAACAACCTCTGTGCTTCTCTGAAGATGCAATGAGAGCTCATCTGCATGCCTTCCGAGCTACCCAGTCAAGAGTACCATGGTTTGTAATGCTGGGAGCCTTCACTGTGGCAGAGAGCCAGCTATGATGTCCCTAATGCATGCCACTACCCTTGCTCTGCAGGTTTACATGTGTTTACGTAAAGTCCATAGATCTCCTTTCAGGTAGTGGCCAGTTTTACTGGAAGACTGCATGTAGCTGAGCTAGTATACATTCACCCACTGGAGACACTTTGCACTTTCCCTCCTTGCTGCTTGTGAGCAGGTGGTAACTTCCATTTGTATATCTTTTGACACACATCAGAGGGGGATTCTTTTAATGAGCTTTCTTGTCTTTCTGGACAATTTTGTTTTTCAAAGGCTATATTTTTCTTTATTTTGGACTAGAAGATGGCTACATTTTCTAAGGTGATGGTGAATTCTTTTCATACTGGGGAAGAAATCAAGCTAATAACTGCTTGCAAGCAGTTTTAAAGAAATTTGCAACTAGTATCCCATCACAGGAAAGAGGTAATGTCTGCCTCTCAAGAGTATACAGAGTATGTGACAAGGAAGGAGAAAATGGTGTGGTCTTCTGTAGTTCCAGAGTCAGACAGGTGGGAAATGGGCATCACTAGAGATCAGAGGAGCAGTTGCCCCAATCACAGAACTCAAAGCTGCCACTACCTACCTGCTCTTCTGGAGGGGAGATTGTAGAAGTCTCTTTAGCACATCCATGTCCTCTTTTTTAATCTGATGGGACAAAAGAGGGAAGGGAGGAGATCCTCCCTCCTGCTTACACATTTTGCTTTAAAAGCATTGAAGACTTTCACTTCTTCATGCTGAAGTCTTTGCAGTCTGGCTCTTATTTCTGTTGGCTGCCTGTGGCCAGCCATTTCTTCTCTTGCACCTTAGATGGGTTCATAAGCAGTTACTTTTTTTTCCTCTACTTATTTACTGCCTAGCATAGTCCAAGTTTCTGTAACAGATAATCACCTAAATCTAGCTAGCAAGTTTGCATTGTGTAAGTGATTTTGATTTTGTCCTTTCCAAGACAAAGATGATTTGTGATCTTTGAGAGAAGGTCCAAAATTTCCATGAAGCTCACAGATGTCTGGGTCTAGTTGGGAGGAATTCTCCATGCATTACCTGGGCTATTTAAAGTGTGCTTTCTCCTCATGTGACACTTAGGTAGTCGTCTGCACCCATGGCAGTCAATATTCTCAGGTCCTGCTGCGGTCAGTGTGCCCCTGGAATATGGCTCTTACCTGGAAGACCATGTTGCTTCCAATCCCAACAGCAATCAGAACTGGGCTGAGGTTGAGGTATGTTAGGTTGGGTCTCAGCAGAGGAAAAGGGGGCCATTGAATAGCAAAGTGTCTATTACAATTTCCTTTTGCTTCTGAAATCCAGTGCAACTATCACTTCTCACCTCAACAGAAAAAATATTTCACCAAATTTTGCCCTTAAGTAGGAGCTCATGTTGCGCAAGGAGACAGTTTTACAGATTTGTTTGCATGAAATTATTCACCCTAAGTTTGTTGGCCATGTATCCACCCTGCAGGTTATTCAGACATTGTTAACCACAGGTGATTGCTCTGACTATGCAGTAGTCACCAGCTACTGCAAGGAGTGCCTGTCTCATCAGTCACTCACCCGAAGAAGTTTCTGCTCTCCAGCTAGCTGGATCCCATGTTTTCATGATGCTCACACAAGCGTTTGCAGGGTGAAGTGTTCATGACCTTCCTTGTCTTCTTCCAAGGGCCTTCCAAAATAAAAAGAAAACATATATGCATCATTTTATTTATTTATTTACTTTTGGTAAGGAAAAGTATTCTCATTATACATGAAGCAAATGCTCTTGAAGCAAAACTGTTCCATGAAATATACCATTTATTCAAGACCACAGATGCAGGTATTTAAGCATCTAAGGCTTCACAGGAGCACCCCGAGGCACCAACATTACTTGTTCTGCAATACTGGGGTTTGTCTGTCAGACTCTTCGGAAACATAAGATGCAATCTGGAAGACAGCCCAATTCTGAGATACTATTTAGTCCATATTTTAACCTGTAGCTAGAATATTTTGTGAACAAAAAGATAGAGTTTGTGAGTTTAATGTCTCTGGGGAATTACAAGTTGATATTCTGTCCTGCTTTTTCACATTTGGTTTTCAATGTAGTCTTACCTATGCTTTGCAGGATTGCATTTCTTTGATCAAAATCATGAGGGATTGGCTCAGCTGGGGTTAACAATGGCTCATGAGCCTGGTTCCCAGTGCTGAGTTTTAGACATTAGGCACACAATCCCATGATTGAGTAGCAGAAAGGCACAGGTATCTAACTTAAAAGGACTCTCAATATACAAGCAGTTGTCAGCAAATCTCAAGCTAATTGCTATCTGGATTTTCAGGACCTTTCTTTCCCAAAGCTGTGCAGTGATCTTTGCTCTTTTCAAGCTTTATTTTTCCCATAGAGTTCACTCTTGGGTTTTTTTTGTTTGGCTAGTTTGGGGTTTTTTTGTTGGGTCCCCGTCCCCCCCCCGATGCTTCCTGTTTTACAAGTCACACCATTCTACAGAGTTTTCATACAAGAAATTAAATGAAAACTTACTGTGGAACGCAGTAGCTCCCTAGGAAAGCAAGAAATACTTTTCAGCCAGTTCACCTCTTTACCTAATATAAATGGGAATTAGAGAAGAGAAAGAAAAGAGAAATAAAAGAATAAATTATGCTGCCTCCATAATCTGAACTTATTTACAAACTGCACAGTACATAAGGCTTGTGCCTCCTGCTTAACTGATCACCAGGTGATGTTTTTTCATAGCCAAATGAAATGCAGGTTCTAGCGCCTTTCGTGTTCATACCCTTTACACAGGGACAAAACTCCAGCAAAACATGTGTCCACAAAAACAGTTTTATTGACTTCAACTGGCCAGCTTGTAGTCAGCTAGTATGTCCTTATGTGTTCTGTGAGGTCAAGCCTGCCTTTGTGCCAGGAAGGGCATAGGTACTGTTCATGTTACAGTAGCTCAACTGTATCCATTGCTGTATGATAACAGCACCTAGTTTGCAGTGAATTATGTTTAACATGTGAGGAAAGAGAGCCAAGTTTCATTTGCTGCAGGCAAAGGCCAGGACATAATCACTTGCACCATGTCAGATGATGTGCAATAGCTCATAAGGAAATGGAAACTTCATCATGAACCAAAGCTTTGTGTCTTGACCAGTGTGGGAGGGGGACAGGAAGTAGACAATCTACTTTTCTGGCACCCTTGCATGATGTGTGTCATCACAGTAGCTGAAAATATATCTTGAAGGTATTTTTCCTCAAAACTTTTCACTCTATCACAAAACCAACATACGTGCCCCTGGACTGAAAAGAAGCCTGTCTCAAAGCAGAGAGCTGAGCTCAAGTCTCCCAGGGTGACAATAAATGTTCTCTAAACACTAGGACCCCTATCCAGAAAGCCAAATGCTGTCGTACTATGCTTAACAGCATTGACCTGCACTTTGGTTTTAACTTAGCATCCTCCCCTAGGGAAGGCAGAGCACCACCTATGCTTTTGTATGCCCTTGTGCTGGGATCACAGCATGGGATATTTTTGTAAATTATCTAATGAGCAGATTGAAAAGATAGTCTTTCTAGGGTTACCACTGGAGGCAGAACGTGACTCCAGAGCACAGTATCCAAGCATCTTTGCTTACTATGAGAGGGTGGTTGGCTGCAGTGTTTTCCCTCCACACCCAATGAGAAGAGCTGCAGGGCTTGAGTTAGCAGTATCTTGGTGATATGAGCCTCCATAGGGTTTATGTCATACCTATATTTCAGAAGTTACAGAATGTGAAAGATATTATTACCAAAGAAGCATGTTGCAGAGCCAGCTCCTCTGGCCTAACGACACCTTCTTTTTAAAGGTTTCTGTGTAATGCAAATTTAAAATAAGAGTTGTGGAGTGGTTCTCCATTAGAGGTAAAATGAATTTTTCTTACTCCATTACATTGAGAACAGGATGGTTGTGCAGCAGTAAGATGACCTCAGGAGGAATCCAATGCACAAAGCTGAGACCTGGTTTGGGAGAGCACAATACTACTGAGCACTGGCTTTGTGTTGACAATTACACTCACAATCTCTCTATTGTAATTGAAGTGAAACAGAAATTATTCCAGGAACTGAATACTGCCAATATTAATCCTGCTGATGCATCTGTTAGCTGAAAACCCTGTTCAGATATAGTAGTGCTGGAAGCCAGATACTTTTAATGATTGAAAACTTAGGCAGAATATTTTCCTCTGTTTTTTAACGAAAAACTGTATATTCTCTAGTTTGTGACATTCAATTCTATTGAATTGTTTTGTTTATTTTTAAGACTGTAAAATTAATAACCTTGTAATAGATAAGGGGCTAAAGTTGCCAGTGGTTGGCTAAAAGAACATTTAATCCAACAATTTTCTTTTCACTTTGGTTTATATGTAGAATTTGATCTTTTGCATTCTTTTAAGCCATCTCTTGTTGGTTAACCAAAGTATTTCAATCAGAAGTGAATATTTGCTTTCCGTCTCTGCTCTTCAATGGAAACATGCTTCTGTCTGCATCCTAGCACAGAAGACATCTCTTATTTCGACTATTGAAGCTGCTGGTGACTGGAAAGCAGTGATTTTAGTAGTTCTGGGCCTTCGGCTGAGCAACAGCTGCTGCCCTCTCCTGGGAGGAATGTCAGATATCTGATCACATGTAAAAGCATCAATTCCTGAATCTGGGACAGAGCCCTCAACCATGGCTCGAACATTTAGGACTAAAGCACATAACATGACAAATGTGGTCCCAGGAGTGGGTTTGCAAGATGAAAATTGCAAACAAATATGGGACTGTGCACCTAGAACTAAGATACAGAAACTTTATGACCAGCTCTAATGGCACAGCAGCACTATCCCTACTTTTTCTAATACTAAATGTGCCCAAGTGGCAGCATCTTCTATTTTGAAGAGTGGAGAAATCTGGAGGTGTATCTCATCCCCCAAGTGCAATGCCAAGAAATTGTTGCAGAATGATTCAGAAAGCCTTTTATTGCATGTGCATGGGCTAGTCCTCATTGTTCCCCCTGCCTTAGGAAGCCAGTAGAATGAATCACCATATCACTTCTTCATAAAACATGGCCTTCTGCAAAGGATAGACACCCCAAAAAATACAGAAGAGAATGAAATGAGGGCAAAGTTCTCAGTCATGGCTCTGAATTTTCACTGTGTAAAGGAAGCAAGAGAAACGAACTGAAAGACTCATAGGTCTATGTGAATATTTGCCCCAAAAGCACCAGAGAATTATTTAAATGTAGGATACAGGGAAGATCAAGTCATAAGCTAAGAAGCAAAGCTAATGCATTATGAAAGGTTCACCTGAAGTTCATATGGGAAACTCTTTAGCTTTTTGAGATAGAGGAGGGTACAAAGATGCCTGTCATTTGTAGGGTTAGAGTATTCTTCCTGCAGGAGATGTAAATCCTCTCTGGATGCTTAAGGTATCTCATCTGGCTTTGAAAAATGAAAGGTGCTAAAACTTTTTTCAAAGGACAGAAAATGGGGCAATATTGGACTTAGTGCATTTCCAATGCTAATGCTCTCTGCAGGTCTTTGCTTTTTGACATTTTTTTCTACTCTCTTTCCCACACCATCTGTATAATTGCTTGAACTGTATCCCATCCAAGTGCCTTCTATTCTGTGCCTGACAGGCAATTCTACTTCTCCCTCCTCCCAAGAATCACCAGGCCCAAGGGGATAATGAGAAGGGGTGGCTGCAGGATGACATGCACTGGAAGGTCCTGTAAGGGTCACCAGCTGTGATCTAAGGCTTGTGAAGTTTCATAGGTTTTGAGGAACAAAATGGTAGAAGCTCAAAGTGTGTTTTCCTTTCTCTCTCCCAACTTCATTTACTTGCTCATTAAATTCAGAAGCATGTAGCTACACCCATAGAAAATTACTGCATTTCGTAACCTTTAATTGATTTGCGTATTTATGGAGAAACTGGTATTTCGGGACTATCCAACTTTGCCATCACTATCACCTTTTCATGGGTCTCTCTCTGTTTGATTGCTGCAGAGAAGCTCTGGTGTGCATCTGCCTGGCATAAACCTGGCAGGTCCACAGGCTGAATTCTTCACTGCAGGTTACTAATACTGAAATCAGGAGAGCTCTTATTTGTAGATGGGGCAGATATTTGTTGCAGCATGCTCTGCTTTGTTTGTTTGGCTGGGTGTTGGTATTCCAGCAAAGATTTTGAAACGTATCAGTGTGCTGCATGCTGCTAATTATGTTTCTTTCCTATACCATTAGGAAAGGTAGGGACACTGCTGGCATGGACAAGTACAGAAGTACTTCAGCCCAGTTACTGACATGGGTGTAATTGCTCCCCACATCACCTCTCTGAGTCTCCTGAGATTTTCAGACATTGTAAGTTCATGGATGCGGTAGATGTCCACATGAGCTGGGAAGGAGGTGAGGGTCATTCCAACTCCTTGTCTGTCTCAAGGGAACAATTGTTGAAAATCCAGTTCAGTGGCCGCAGCCTTTGCTTTGATGGTCACAGATGTGAGAAGGTAGTGCACTGCAAGAAAATACTGCTTCACTCACCCTGTTGACCTCAGGTTTAACTTTTGTTTCTAACTTTTGAGGATAGAAAGCCTTACAGTTAATACATTTGCCATGAAGACTGATCACTCAGTGTCCTTGCTATACCTAATGCCCCTGTTTCTGGAGTTGGTTGTACTGCTAACCCTGCTGACATGAAAGGCGTTGCTTCAAGCTTGGATATTACAAGAGTCTTGCCCTAAATAAATAGTGATTGGGCTGTCGAAAATAGCCCAGGACAAGCACCATCTAACCCATAGCACATGTCTAAGTCAGAACTGAGGGTCAGCTCCAGCTCTGGATAAGGGGTTTGCAGCAGCTCAAAGATGGTGGTGGTGGTGGGCACGTGACTCAGTAAAGCCCAGTGCCCCCAGGGAAAACACAGTCACAGTGTCTTCTGCTTTGTCTCCAGTAAGTGTTTGGAAGGTATGACAAGTGTGGGGACTTGCTATTGGGATGTAGAAACTTTCTTGGTGGAGCTGCAGCCAGCATGGGGCAACAACAGGGTGTGCTAGGTGGTGGGTCAAGACCAAGGGTTCTGCTGTCAGCTTTGGGAACTGAACGTTCAGCCAGTTGGGAACTGATGTTGCAGTGTTGGCAGGAGGACAGGAGGCTCGCCTGGGAGCTGAGGCTGTGTGACGCAGCAGTGAGGGAGCCAGCTGCAGCCCAGAGGCACCTGAGGTCACTTTGTGGTGGCTGAGATTTACTGAGGCTTTCAAACTAGGCTGGTTCCCAGCAAGCTGCATGATCGTAACATGACCTGCCCTTCTTAACCCAAGAACATGAATACTTATTAAATTTTCTATGTCTGGTGGGAAACACTGCTCTTCAGGAGCTAGACTTGATGCAAAGATTCTTTGCGGAAAGTCACTTCACAAAGAGCGTTCATTTGTAAAACACCCTGCCCATGCAGTGGGACCCTGCAAAATTGTTAGCCCAGAGTTGCTTTGTAGCAGCAAACTGAAGCTATCAGATGGGCATGTGCTCACAAATGCAAACACAGCAAAACAGACTGGAGAGGGGCAACAGACTGTTTCCTTAAAAGCATTTCCAGCACTTCCATCTTCATCTTTTTTTCTTTTTTGTTATTTTTTTTTCTTCTCCCTTGTTCCTCTCTTACCACTGCATCTGTCCTCTATTTCTCAATCTCTCTCACTCTTTCCCTGCTTTTTGAATGCAGAGCCATGCACATTTGACCACGCATCTCTGCAAGAGCCAGTCTGAAATCAGGCGCATTGTGTAAGAGCCTCATTTCATTCCATCCAAAATATGGTCCTCAGAGGTGCCACACTGAATCCAGCCATAGGAGCTGACTCTTCCTTTGTTGCACCTGGCCCAATGTCTGGAACTTATTGCTACATCAGAAACCTTCATGCTCTCTCTCCCTAGAGAAAAATGACCTCAGGCCAAGCCACCATCTCCATGTTATCTCCTGCTAATTGCAGGACATCCTGGGGAAGATGGTGGTGTTTGCACCTTTGATCCCAGTGCTGCAAGGTTGGGTTCTCTCCTCTGCAGGCTCTGAGTGAGTGTAGGTGTTTGCTTTAGGCTATGATGACATGAGAAATACCTTAGTGAGGCGAGGCGTGGGTGTATTGGGGCGTGACTCAGAGGAAGTCAATGTACAGGGATTTGTTTTGTGAGCAAGAGATCTATTCCCTTTAGTTACCAGCATGGGTGTAATTAACTTTTCTTTTTAGATTTTAAAATTCTGATTATTAATCGTGACTTAGAATGGCTGAGCCAATGAAGATTTCATATGCAATTTCAGAAAGTCGAAGTTTTATAGTACCAAGGGCTGGCTTGAGGGAGCCCTTGATTTTGATGACAGTTACTACCTTCTGATGATGGACCAGGACAAATCAAAGAGGCTGGTAGCCTGGGGCAGGATATCTTGCTTTAGAAAGGTAGAATAATGAAGGACATACTTAAAATGAGGCTTGGAGATGTCTTGCCAAGGCAGCTTAGGAGAGGATCATTATGGACACAGCAAGATGCAAAATCAATCAAGTTGCTGTGTTTAACTTGTCCAGATTTCCTTGCCTTTGGAGATGGACCTCTTTTTCTCTTATTTGTTTTAATTGACAATAGATGAGATTAGCTGCAGATCTTACACAGGGTAAGGACCACTCTGAGGTCATTGAAGTTTGCAGTGCCTTTAGTCTTGTCTTAAGACAAGAGTCAACCTTTCTACAGCAGACAAGGCTACATAGGTCAAAAGCTGCCAGTCTGGGGCCCTATTCTGATTCTGCTTCTGTGCCAGTACAGTTATTGTGCTGTGTATAAAACAAGTCTAAGTGAGTTGAATGCAAAAAGGCCACATTGCCCTGTTGCAGGAAAGCTCTTCTTGTTACCACCCTGCTGCATTCTGTAGTGAGATCACTGCAGTGAAGAACAATTTGTGCCAAAACAACTCAGCAAGCAGGTTTTATTTCCTATAAAACTTACCTTGAGAGAAATATAACTTCAAACCAAATGACAATTCATTTTCCAAGAAGAGGGTGGGTTGAAGTGAGAGACACATGAATCATGCTGCCTGTATTTGGCTTCTGCCCTAATTTGAGACTAAAATCAATATGTTAGAAGGTGAGTCAAAAGAAGTAGCTGGGGCACCTTGCGCTAATCAAAACCAGAAAAGGTTCCTATAATCCCTACCAGCCTGTGATGTTCTAATACTCAGGTTCAGAACATTTTTACAATATAGGGCATTGTCTGTATTCCTTTGTTCTGATCCTGTTTTGTCTCATTTAATGAGAAGCATCTTTTAACAAAAGTGTCTACTTTCCCAGTATATAGTCAGCTCCAGACTTCAATATGCAGACAGTGTATTCAGGTGGCTAACAGAGCAAAACTGGAGAGGAAAGAACATTTCTGTCCCTTGGGAATCTCTACAATATGTTTACATTCGTCCTAAGAGGGAGAAATTATATCAAGATATTGAAGAAATAACGAGGATTTTGGTTTTGTTTTGTTTGTTGGTTGTTTTTGCAGGGTTGTTTTGGGTTTGGTTTCTTTTTTTTGGTAACCAAATAGTCCATTGACCTGGAAATATTGAATAAAACTTCTGTAATATGTTTGCTTGAAATAAAACATTTTTCTGTATCTGCAGGTATTAAGTTTTTCTAAGCAGTTCTCAAAAGTGGGTTTAAAATGAAAAATTTTGCTTTGCTTAGAAATTTCAATTTAAATTATATTTGAGCCAAGACAGGCAAGAGAAAGAGAGAGGAGAGGGAGACCAGGTGTTTTTGCCATGTAGAGCATAAAATGTGGATCTGTCAATCGGAGATATGAACCAGTAAGTAAGTGCAGCTAGGAAAGTGCCATTTCAACACCTTGCTCCTCTCCAGAAACAAAGTTGGTTTGCACAACTGTGCCTGGAAATGGGGCCAGTCATTTCCAGACCCAAGCTGGTTGTGTGTCATCAGTATAGAAGTATTTGTGCTTTTCTCATTGATCCCGGTAATCCAAGGCTGCTGTGTGCAGAGCCTGATTGGGTATCTGTACCTAATCCATTGACAAATTTCTCTATATATCATGGTTGGTGGAGGGGGATGACAGTCTCATTGGCTGGATGGTTGTAGGTCTTCTCCTTGGGAATCAATTCATCTTCTTTTCTCTTCTATTTCCAATGTTTTCTCAAATGAGGTTCCAGAGTTTTCTTTCTGGTTGCTGAAAGAGTGTATGTCACTGGTGGCATTGGATAAATTCCTCCAGAGGTGTTCAAGGGCAGAAAAGGGAAAGAGACCAATGGTGGTGATTGTCAGACATAGTGAAGACCAGGAAAACTTCCAAGCTCTTTCTTGAAGCTTGTCAAATCACTGGTTGACTTTTCCACAACTCATTCCTTGTACCTTATAAATAATACTTAAGTCAACACAGACAATTGTGGCTACTGGTAAAACCACAGAGAGCAACTAAACACAATGGAAATGACTTGTTCCACCATTTGTTTTTACTTCATAATGAGCAAAAAACTTCTGAAAAGAAATGAGTAATTTTTTTCATCCATCTTGGCTTTTGTCTGCTCAACAACGTGTCCTTTTTGGGTAGTCGTGGTCTTAATGTGTTGAGCTTTTTTGGGTGGGTTTTTTTTTTAAATATATTTACTTCTTTTTTTTCCCTGCTTTGCTTTCTTGGTTTAGGATTGTCTCCCATTGACAACAGCTAGCACCACAGGGCTAGAACCTGGTAAAAGACAGCAAAACCACCATGCCTTTGGGGAAATGACTCTTCTGCCTTGCCAAGAAACATGTTTGACAGGTTTATAATCCAAGGTGGAGCTGGAGTTCTCTAAGTCCTTCTGCCCTCCTTGAAAGATGTAAGGTGGGAAGCACAGCAAATCTAATATCTTGAGTAGCATCTTCAGGGTTGGGCAAACTGGTTCAGGTGGAAGAAATTGCAGCTCACACTGAACCTTTGCCCATTTGTTTTTGGGCTGAACCTTAATTTTGTCTTCTTGCATACCTCACAGACATAAACCCAGAAAATGCCTGTCCTCGGAGCTGAACCTTCACTGATACTGTGAAAAGTATGGCTGATATCTTAAAATCTTTCCCTGCACAACTGCACTTCTACCTTCCCTTGAGGTTAATTATTTGAACATCAGCCGGTATTTACTCCATGTGTGCTAATGAGCTTCAGGCCTCTGTTAGGATTTACTCCCCACAGGACCACAAACCAATGTGTCCTTTTGGCTTTGCCAAGAGTGTATTAGAAAGTAGGGGCTGTGGGGAAGCATGTGGTTAGCCTAAGCAGCCACTTGTCATTGTTGGAGAGTCTGTGTGGTTTTTATGAGGAAAGGAATTGAATAGTCTTCCTCTGAGTTGACTCAGATAAAATAGAGCAAGGGGCTGAGTGTAGAGATGGCAGTGGTGAATTCTTTTTGTCCATAAGCTGATATTGGAAATTGTACCTCCATAAACAAGGAGCTCTAACATTTTCACTTGTATTAGCCATACCCGTTGCTTGAAAGGGTTACCAGCTGCTTACATAGCCTTTGTCCCAGTTGCTATAGGAGAAAGAGAAATTATCCTGATATTGTAACAAGACATTTTTGCCTTTTAGGGAAAAACCTTCTGAGAGGTCCTTCCAAAGGAATAACTTGTTAAAGCATCAATACCTCCCAAGTCATGTGGTGTGTGAAGCTATAGGATGGCCCCCTAGTGTATAAAAAAGCTATGCCCAAGGAAAGTACCCTCTGAGGAAGTAGCTGAAGGGTGACTTCTAGATTATATGTGGAAAGAAGGGCTACAGGGGACAGAGAAGTGGTAAAAGGTGTAGAAGAGAGAAGAAGCTTCAGGCAGGATAATCTGCAGCATTTCCTGGCCCAGGATGTTCTGATGCTTATCATCCTTGGGTTAAAATAGTGAGTGGTGTAGAGCAGGGATATGTACTATGTCCCTGAAAGCTGGGATGGGCTCTAGACTAAGGATAGCTGTGTCAATTTTGCCAGTAAGACACAATGAGTAGGACATCATAAAGAATTGCTTTAAATCAAATGAGGGATTTTGGTTCAAAGTGGCTCAATATCCAGATTGCTCCACACCTATTGGGTTACTTGGCAACTGCAGCTGAATCTGTAAACTTCTGCTCCTTCTGCCAAAGGGGATAGAGGCACTACTTTCCATTTGCTCAAGCATGTAACATCAACAGGTCTTCTGAGCAGAAAAATCCATGAAATAGCAAAAATAATGCTCCTGTTGTCCTAAACTCAGCTCAGAAGATGCTTCCAGGGCTCTACATGTAGCTGCTGCCCTGCTGCAAATGTTCATAAAGCAGAAAGCCTTCTGTTTATATTTTTGCTTGCAATTGGAGGGGGTTGACAGGTTATCTGAATACTCTATCTATGTCTGTATTTGCCTACTTCTAGATCTGTTGACAGTATAAGAGTGTAAATGTTTTTTTCCTTGTAAGGAGATATAAGCAGCTGCCTAACTGTTGACCCAACTGTGAGGACTACTAATTTCAATAGCTACCTAACAAATCAGCCTACACTCCAAGTATAAGCCTGCTGCTTCTGAAAGGCTTCTGGGAAGCTAACAGCGATCAGCTGCTTGATCCAAGGCTAAGCCAGGGTGGAGCACAATGGTGCTTCCTTTGGGCAAGTGAACCACCTGCACAACAGAGAAGCTGGGCTGGGGGGAGTCATTCCATGGGATGCACTATTTCAGGATGTCTCTTCCTGTGGTGGCTTCCTGAAATTTGCTTTGCATTTAAACTGTGGCAGGTAACTGCGGGATTTCCTTTCCTTCTCTTAACGTGATTTTATAAAACTTATCCAGCTAACTTGGATGTCTTTACACAGTGAGAATGGTAGGGCAGACCATTCACAGACCATGTGAAAGCATTTGTAGGGGGCTTGCCATCCTAAATCCCACTTAGCTGAGTCA
This sequence comes from Psilopsiagon aymara, assembly GCA_024733675.1. Taxonomy (NCBI): domain Eukaryota; kingdom Metazoa; phylum Chordata; class Aves; order Psittaciformes; family Psittacidae; genus Psilopsiagon; species Psilopsiagon aymara. Next base: position 27,162 of record JANRGW010030460.1, on the reverse strand, counting down.
TGACAGATTTTTGGCATGTGGCAGCTGAGGAGTGTGCTTAAGAATTAGTTGGGTTTTATTTTGTGCTGACCTATTCCTTGTTCTAAGCGTACAAACATTCACACTGAATGTACACAGTGTATGCCGGGCCTGAACCTAATCAGTAGTACGTCTACCCTAAATTTTATTTTTATTCAGATTTGAGATACCAGGCAATGGCTCATTAGAAATCTATCCATTTCCCTTTGCCTTGAAATGCTCTTGAGATGGGCACTGCTCTTAAGAATTTAGTGTAAGTTGACTGTATCTGACTCTGCTTTCTATTTGTTCTGCAATTATCCTGTAGAACACTGTGTATGCTTTTAGGCATGATTTTTCTCCATTTCTGCTCATCCCTTTCCTTTGCATACATGTGTTTGAAGTTCATTTTTTCTAATGGTAATAATGTTCCACAAAGGTCTGGGGTGAGGGAAAAGGAGGAGCTGCATGTGTGCTCTTTTCATGAAGTTAGAAGTGAGTGTTGATCAGGTTCTGTTGGAGCGAGCTTACATATATTTCCATGTAACAATAGATCATAAAAGACTTTCACGCTGTATTTTGGTTTTTTTTGTTTGTTTGTTTTGTTGTTTGTTTTTTTTTTTTTAATAGTTTCACTATGTGCATGGATAAAATGAGCTCAGAATTTAAATAAAAGATGTGGTGTAGGGAAATGTCCATTTAGTAACTTGTGCACATGTTCATGTTGATCTGTTGGTATTCTACCTGACATGCAGTGTCTCTAATTTAATGACTGTTTTTGTCAGCTTCCATGGAAAATACCCCAAACTTATCAAACTTATTTTTATTGTCTGTCAATACTGTGAGGCATCCATTATGCCGACAGAGCTTCTGTTTCAGCATCCAGTTACCCATCTGGATGCACAATAATAAATGAAAAGGAGCTGGCAGTATTACAGGACCAAATTAATGGTTGAGTTACTGATACCCACACATTGTCAAAAACCCTAGCTGCCTTGTTGTTTCACAGCATCTTTTACAAGTAAAGTCTTATCATCTAGATGAACAAAATGGGGTGGAAGAAAGGAAGTCTCATCCCTGTTTTTTTCTGGTGGGAAAATAATTGCCTAGGTGGTTTCAGCTCTGCATCTGAAGTTGTGTGAGGGATCTGTAGCCAGCTCTGAACTACAATGCAGTAAGTCTGAGAGCTTCCCCCCTCTCCCTTCACTTCTCCAGGGTTGAGGACGGTCATGGGGTTGATGTGACAGGGAGAGCTGTGTGAACGCCACAGTCAGTCCTTGAAGAGCAAAGCTTCTCAGGGCTGTCTGGAACTGGCCAAAGACAAGAATCAGTGCCTCCTGCTAACTCATCCCAGGGCTATTTAGAGCGCTGAAGCTCTTGATAGTTTAGAGCCATATCTTCTCTCTTCAGTAGTATAAAAGCTCCTCTCTAAGCTGGCTGGGGAGAATGTGTGTTCTTCTTGACAAAAGTAAGAATCTCCTTTCTTATCTTGCTCAGAATCATCTATTTCACATTCATCTCTGAATTCAATTAAAAGTAACCTGCAGCTGTAATGGTTAAGGGCTTTTTAAAACTGAAATCCCTTCATTCCAGAGTCTGTGGGATTTCCCCTGCAGTTTCAAGTGCAGATGGTCAGTGGGAAATTCCTACAAGCCCCTCAGCATAGGGTTGCTTTTAGTGGCTAGTCAGATGTGACTTTGCATTCATCTCTGTGAAACAGAAGATTGATTACTTCCCCCTTCTATCAATACCTGACACAAGCTATATTAAAAGGGGGACTATGGGAAGCATATCTGTTCTTGAGTTTATGCAGTGACTGGGTATGCTGTTTGTGAAAACCAGCCAGAGCACTGTCCCATGACTGTTTTCCGGTAAGTTTGTGCAGCATGCAGTACAGTGCAGGGACAAGGTATGCCACAGAACCATTTTGGTTCATTTTGAACATACAGAATACTAGTTTCTTGAAACACTTGCATGACTAGCATAGTTTGTATCATAAAACAATTAGAAGTGAATGGGTTTGGAGAGTGGTTTAGCTTTCACTCGTCATCCTTCTCTTATTGTTAAAGGAAAGCTTCCTGTTAAGAAATGGGTGAGGCACTGCCTTGCAGAAATCTTCACAAGCAGCGTGAGAGATTCTTGCTTTTGTTTCTACTGTGTGGGAACTTTGCAGAGTCTGCAGCCCAGACTGAACTGCTGCAAAATCCACACCTCAATCACAGAGACTGAACTTATTCTAGCAGAGGAGAAGGCATTGATCTGGCTAGAGCTGTCTTAGCTTTTCTATCCTCTGTCTCTGTTTCCAGGCACTCTGATAAAATTTCCTATGCATTTTTTTCTTTGTAATTAGACTGACATTTTGTGGAAAATGTAAACTTCAGTGGTTTAGCTCTCCTCTCTGACTAATAGCAGAGAAAAATGTTAAAACTTGTTACTCTCTTTTTACCTAACTTGGCATGTGAGGAGCCATAGTTTACCCAGAGAAAATCTGGCAAAGAAACTATCTTGATTTCACACAAAGTCTTGGAGTGTTGTAGTGAGAATGGGTTCTGATTAGACAATGTCAAAAGCCCTTGAAATCTTCATGTGTCCAATATAAGAAATGGAGTCCTTCTCTTGCAATTTGTCATCACTGCATAAATGTGAGCTCTTGGTACCTCTTTCACTGGCTTTGAAAAAACTTTGCATTCAAGAGCTGCTATTAGAGAAAAGGCTTCTGCTGTGTGCTGGCTTACTTGGCAACACAGTCTTTGAAGGACCAATACAGAAACACACTGTGCATCACCCATCCCACTCTAATAGGAGCCTTTAGCGTGGATCAATGCTCCCCCAGCCCACTCTGAATTTGGGATCTGCTTACTGCATGCTCTTTCTGTTTGCAGTTTGAGAAACTGTATTTATTTCTACTTCAGCTGGGGAATTCTGTCTCCTCCTTCCCCTGCCTCCTCTTCTTTTAATGGAACAGTAAGAAATGATACTAACATAAAAAGATATTTGGCATCCAAAATAACACACCCATACTGGAGCTCATCCAAATTTACATCTCTAAAGCAACTAATCCTACAACCCACTGGTGCCTTTCTTCAGTGACAGGGTGGATGTCCCTGAGGCCCTGGGTTACATCTTTGTGGCCGCTCCCTGGAGAATGGTGCAATGTTCAGCTCCTATCCAGAAGCGTGTCTCTCTAAAAGCCCAGTTCTGGTACGTAGTTTCATTTCCATGATACGCAGGTGGATGCAATCAGAGCTACAGAGCAGCTGGAAAACATCTTGTGCCATCTGGGTTTTGCAGGGCTTCCCCTCATATGCACATCTGCTTTGTGAATCACCAGGCCAGCTCTTTCCTTGCAGCATGGGATCTGGGGTGTGAGCCCAGAGCTATTTCCTTCTGCAGCAAAACCTGCAGTGCTGTTTTCCTCTCATGCAAGTGGGAAAGAAAAGCTTATGAGTGTATTCCCAGGATCTCTTCCTTCTCTGCTGTGACAGATCATGAATTTTTTCAGTTCTAACGACAGGCAATTGAGTTCTGTGATTGGCAGAGGAAGAAATCAGATTTCCTAGAGCTTTGTCTGGTGGTTAATGCAGGGCTGAGGTTTTGTTTGTTTGTTTGTTTTGCCATAACTTTCTTTCTCCTACTGCATTAAATTGAGTTTGCAATGCAATAATAATCATTATAAATCCACAGCAGAGAGATCCCCTTATGAAGGAATGGATTATGTGCTGTCTAGTACACTTGTCTCCCCCGCTGCTACTTCTCCTATATTCTAATTTTATAAATGTTCTCTTTAAGGTTCTCTGAAATCTGCTAAGACCCAGACTACTTCTTGCAGCCTTCCCTTCAAAGAGAACAGAGCATTTGTGTTTTCTATCTACCTGGCTGCCAGGCAGCATAAAATATCTAGGAAGGTATTGAGCATTTTGCTAAGTATCTGTGAGCAGCAGTGGGAACTGGCCAATTCTGAAAGCAAGGAGACTATGGATGCTGTAGAGGGAGAGGAGGAAAAGTACACTCATTTTCTTTCGAAAGCTTTCTTGCAAAGATACTACCACCTCCTGCTGAAACTTCTGTAAGGAGTGATAAAAGCCCATCATTCAGATGCTGTTACAGTGAACCAGACCCCCAACAAAAGGCATTTTAACAGAGCTCTGGAGGTTGCCTATATGTGCTTATAAGGATACAAGTGGGAACACATGCTTCTTAATTAGCACCACTGCATGTATGTCTTATACAGAATGTTTTCTATTTGTTGATTCCAGAAGGTCTTATCAAGGACTAAGAACTTCAGCATGTGGACACAATTGGCCTACAGACCTTACCTGAGCCAAGAAGTATCTCCCTGCTACAGCTATTCTTTGCTACTTTCCCTCTACCTCTTAAGGGGTGTGCATACATCTCCTAGTGCTGCTTGAATCCCAAGCTGCAAGGCTGCATGGAACCATCCAAAGAAATCTAGTAATGTCCCTTTACTCTGTGCTGATGACATGGCAATTTCAAATGACTCAAGTATTTCACATATTTGTGAAATGTCCTTAATGTAGGGACACTTTGGGAGATCTCAGATTGCAGGGAGTTAAGGGTACTTTTAACTTGTTGGAGCACTGCTAGTTTCCACAGATGTGAGCATGTAGTTTTTGGGGGGTTTGGAGCTTCATTATTGCCTGGGATATGAGTGTGTGTGGGAGGCAGTAGATCCATTTGTCTTTCTTTTAGAGCAGACATTTACTGAATAAATAAGGGCATTGGCTGGCACCTAACAGCTGCTTGAAGAAATATGATGAAATTACGCCAGGGAGATGACCATGTGCTTATTTGCAAAGGTGACATTTTAAACAGGACTGAATAGTGATGCTGTCTATGAAAGTTGATGCAGCCATTTGCTGGACAGTTAGATTTTATTTGACAAGGTTACTATTCAGTCACGTTTTATTGGCAGTGCATTGACACAAAGATTATTATACACACTCTGTGAAATGCTTATCTGTTCTTTGACACTGCTGATCTATAAATAGGTATAGAGGCAGGGAAATTATATCTGTCAAGTTTCAAAAGAATCAATGGATGACCAAAGAAAGAAAAGAAAAAGAAAAAGAAGAAAAGAGAAAAACATACAGCAGTTTCCATAAATGAAACAGCTAAGCAGATCAGGACTCCAGCCTCAAAAAAGTGAGGGGGAGAGGAAGTATTTTAGGAGTCAGACAACTAGTGAGTAGCATGAAGAAGGTTATTTAGATCCTTAATGCTCACTTGCAGGAGCTAGAGTATAGAAGTAGACAGTGTCTAAAACTTGCACTTTCTTTCGGCTTACTTGAGTTGCTCTTCTTGCCTCACTGGTAACAAGTTATATACAGTGTAACTGCTCAGAGGAAGCTACCAGTACAAAAAGCTTCTTCCAGTTTAAATTTAGGTAACTGGTGAAAGATATATGACTGGGATATTAAATGCAACATTAACATCTCTAGGGGTTTCCCAGAGCTGGATAAAAATTGCTACCTGGTGAAGTGCTGCAGGCAGGACCTAGTGAGTCTGGTGTGCTGTAACACCCTCCCTTAACCCAAGGGTGTGCTTGGTCCCTTTCCTTTGAGCTTCTGTTCAGGACCAGATGAAGGACAGAAAATGAGGTAGATAAATTGTTCTGTTTCAGCTGCATGATAATGAGGCTTGAAAGGCACCAGCTCACAAGAAAGACTGCTGTGACTGAGATTCCACCATCCTTGAGTGGAAGCTGCAAACAACTGAGCAGAATCTCTATGTCCTTCATCCTCTAGCTGAAGACCAGACAGAGCCTAGGGGGTTTTGTTTGTCCTTGAGAAACCCTGATGAAGACAAATGCTGAGCGAGGTTGAATGTCTTCCAGCAGCCAGAGAAAGGGAGTTTTTGCAGGGGTATGTGGAACCTGGGGCTGAACACAGCAGTGACAAAAAGCAGGCCATGCTGAAACACAATGCTGAATACATGTAATCTTTCTGCAGAGAAGTTAGTTCTCCTTGAGGCATTAGTTCTTGCAACAGAAGAACTGAAGTCCAGGAGGTTTCCTGTGTGCTGGCTGCTCCCAGGGCCTGAGGGCATTCTGGTCATACTCTATGCCCTGTGGCAGAGCCAGGGCTGCAGGACATTACCAAGCATCCCTGACTGCTGATGCCCAGGAGAGATGCAGGGAAAAGGAACCAGTTTCCTTCAATAGCCAGACTGCAGCTGATTGTCAAAGGCAGCCTAATTTAATTAGAACTGAATTGGATCATTATTTAATGAGAGCTGAGACTAATTAATTTTTGGAGTCACAGTATGAAAAGGGCTTTGTTCCTGTTGACTAGGTAATTAAGTGAGGCGTACACAGACACCCTGTACTCTACTGCATTTACAAAGGGTTTGTTCTCTCTTATCTCCGCCTTATTTCTATAAGCACTTTGGAATTAGGAATTAATTGTTTTCTTACAAATGATGTTGAGTATAATTATATTGCTTTAGAACAGCAGACTTTGTCAAAGTAGCAGGGCTTTGTCTACCAGAGGATACTCACCAGCCCAGAATCACTCTGGTTTGTACCTGTGACCACACTGCAGAAGCTGAGATGCCCAGGTATGATAAGTTCTCTTTGAACTTCTCTGAGCTAAAGCTACTTGTGCTCAGGGACAGAGTGGCCAAGTGGAAATCACTTCAGAGTGGCACATGATAGCATTTCACTATACCAGCTCCAGTAAGTTTTCCAGTGTAGGCAAGTCAGCTTTCATGTGGCTTATCCTCGTTTTGTTCTGCCAAAGCAGTACGATTCCACAACAATGTTTAGCTGCCTGTATCTGGGAGGAAGAGATTCTCTCTGCTCTTGTTGTGCTTGCAGTAGCCCTATGTGCACCACTGTGCTGCACTGGATAGGAACAGCTTGGCTGTTTTGTTCCTCACTCCCAGAAAAGCCTCGCCAACATTTGCACTCACAAGTCAGCATCTCATTAGTTGAAGTGACGTTCATTTGCAAGCCATGGATTAATATGTTGAGTTCCAGTGTTTCTGCATTAGTCTTGTGTGACTTGATCCTCATTGGCAACAGCAATTAACCCACAGTATTTAATAACTAGTAGATAATTTCCATTAGAAAGCAAACTTGGGGTTTGAGCCCAGCATTTCTTAGGACGTTTTTGATGAATCCTTTTCATTTGTGAAGTTCAATACAGAGAGCTTCATGGTTCTTGCCATATGAGTTAGCACACAGCTGGAAGGATATTTCTCCATGATCTTTCTTGGGATATTCCTAGTTTTGCATATTTTGTGGGTTCTCTTTGCTCCCTCACTGCACATTTATGTACATTGTATATACCTGTGGGTGCTTCCATAATAAGTCTGTAAGGAAACCATGTGACTTTTACAAGACTGTTCCTCTATGTACATGTGCTTTCTGTGGTGAAACCTGTTGCAAAAGCTCATTCTTTGAAGGACACTGGTTGATACAAGATCATGGTTGTATGACCAGTTTAAGTCATGATATGGTGTATGTACTAAAATTTCCTACACAACACGACTTGCACTACCTCACTGGTATTATTAATATGAAAGATTGAAAATTGTAACTTGTTATGTGACCCAACCTTATTGGGAAAAGGAATAGTTCATGCTTACAGTAGGTAGAAGCCAGAGCAATGTTAGTGTGTCTCCATCAGGATACTTCCCTGCCACACCCCTAGATTGATTTTTTTCTTTCCTTTTTTTTTCTTTCTCTTTGGTGATCCATTCTCACGTTCCCATGTTTTTCTAGGATGACAGCAAAAATTTTTCAGAGGACTACTGCAGAGCGGTGCACGTTTCAGACCTGTTGCACAAATGGGGAGCACACTCCTGATCCATTTCTGCCAGCCCCACTTTCTACACCTGCATAGTCAACTTTGGAGGAGACCTGTGCTGAAACATGTCTTCAGTAAGTTCCTACAGCCTTAATTCTGTGACTCCAGCCTACCCCCTCTATCGGGGTCTGTCTATGCTAGGAGCAACACCTGCTATAATCATGCCTTTCTATCTTTTGTTGCTTCATGGTTCCTATTCTCTGACAGAGTCATTAATCTTTTCCACTCTTGTGCATCTATTTCTATACCTCTCAGTGTCCAAATCCTTTTGATTTTCTTCAGAAACTCCTAGCAAGATTAATTCTGGTGTTTTTACCTCTAGGGCTCTCTCTAACCACAGGCAGTTGCCTATGCTAGCTGGCTGCCAAAACAGTAAGGCAGTCCTGGCAAGATTTGCTCTTTGTTTTACTGTGGCTGGAGTTCTGGAAAGCCATGCTGCTGGCCATACCAGTTTTGCGCCTGCTGAGGGAAAACCTTGGTCCATATGTCTCTTGCTGGGCAACGGATCTTTTCAAAAAGGGGCTGTTGCTCCCTTTGGTCCATTCCATGTGGCAACAGAAGCAGCAGCTGCAGAGCTCTTTGCCCTTTCTCTTAGCCTTCCCAGCTCCCTGTCCCAGTTCTGCCCCTCTTCTTGCTTATGCTCCTGCACCACTGGAAATTCTTAGCTGCGTCTGGCATGGAGAGGTGTTTTGTTCTCACCTTCATGTGGCAGTGGGGAGAAGGTGAGGTGTGGGTGCTGAGGGATGGAGCAAGAGAGTCTGTGCAGGTGTGCTGTGATTAGGACAGATGACTCTGTCTAGTTACTCATCTCAGAGCAGGTCTTCACTTATTCCTCTCTCTCCTTTTCTGGAAAGTTACTGTAACTTGCATATGTGTGATGTTTTTTGCCCTTGCAGGCAGGATGACTTGTTTATTGCTACCCAATCACCTGCAAATCACTTGCTTTAGGTCAGTTGCATTACCTAATCACAGCCTGAGTCTGCTGGATTCTCCAGTCTGGTTAGCACAGTTCTTGTCCACTGTAAAATGCAAGAGATTCTCCTGCAGTTTGCAGATGATCTGGGTTGAGATGATGCTGGATGGATCACAAAGTATAAGACACACCCTAAGCACAGACCCTTACAGGATTAGATCTTTCTGGATGGAGAGAATGGTAATGCAGTGCTTGCAGACAGGTGTGAGCTCCTCTCAGCTCTGAACAAAAGCCAGTGCTGGTCTAAGCTGTGTGGCCATGGCTATGCTGTTGCTGGGTATATAGGCCTGGGTTTTCAGCCAGGCTTGAATAAGTGCACAGCTTTTGGTCCTGAGCTGAATCTTGTCTGATTAAGGCAGAGCTTGCTGTGTGTCTGCTCAAAAGAGCAGGGTAGAGAGTCTCCACATATTTACTCAAAGGCATGCCACATGTGTCTACTGAAACATAGTCGAGCCCATCCTGATTCCTCACCATTAATCTTCATCTTCATCTAGCAGCACATGTCTTGAGGTCAACAGTGTTGAGACGAGCCAAAATCAATAAAATTCTACATTGTTAGTGTATCCTCAGTGCACTGCAGCTGTCCTTGCTATGCAGGGAGCATAACTTAATCTCCCAGCATGACATGTTGAATTTATTGCTTGGTGATGTTCAGTGAATATATAGTGGTGGGTGGGGAAAATCCTGGCTTTTGATTCAGAATTTGTACTTTGCCTGTCTGTGAAAACACACATCTGATATTCTGACTCAAAGCAAACAGCTCCAGTAGTCTTTCATTGGGCTGTTTTCCTCCTTTCTCTGAGCTTACAATATTGATCCAGTTGATTCTGAGTGAATGCAGAAACTGACTGAGTGGCAAAAAGGGAAATCAGAAACAGAAATCATTGAATAAAATGGATCATTGGTGGAAAGAAAAGTAAGCAGTAAGCAAGTTTTTATCCTTTTATATAGGGGGGGAATCATTCAAATGAAAAGACTGTTTCCCTTTTAGCTCTTGAAGAATGCCACAGTGAATTATTTAATCTCCTTAAACAGATCCCCTAATCTATCATCCTCGCAGGCATTTGCTTACAGTATCTGTGTCAGCCTCCTAGAACAGGGAAAGTTGCTCGCAATGCTAACTCCTGTGGTAAAAGGGATTCCTGCATACCTGATCCTTGGGCTTTTTTTTTTCGCTGAGCACTCTCCAGGGCATAAAAAGTAGGAGAATACCAAAAGGGGAAATATATAGCTGTAGCCTGTTAATTAAACTGAATAAATAATATCCCAGTGGCAAAAGCCTTTCTAAGTCAGTGTGAATTCTGTTGTGACTTTAATAAGGACAGTTCCAGCTCAGATCTGGATTCCGTTTATCCTGTTAATATTGCTTTTGTGTCATTTGAACCTATGCTTAGATTTGGGATTTGAACTTCAGGCTGCACTCTCATCCATGAGCTGCCCTTGTGGGAGGTGTCTCTGATCACTTCTCAGGTGGTTAATGAATACAACATCAAAGTCTAAACCAGACAGGCAACTGTGGCAGAAAGGAAAGCCACCAGTTTCCAGGGCCCTTGAAGAGATAAGACTGTGGCTTGTCTGAAGATAAAGAGAACTCTGTATATAGCTCTGGAAAGCTTTAGGAAGTCTTTGGAAAATTTTAGACTTTGGTCTGCTTCTTCCTTGAGGTGAAAACAAATGATACAAGTCTGCTGCTGCTTTCTGTATGAAGTTGAACCAGAATGACAGAACAAGACTTTCTGGCTTTAATTCTGGGACTAACTTCAAGGAAATCATGGAGAGGCACTTTTTTTCATGCATGGTGTCTCCTGAAGAGTTGTTAGCAGTGTGCATGTTATCACCTTGTGTGATACCTGATCACCCAGAGGCTAGAACATGCAAGCACATGGTTATGAGTACCCACAGAAACACTGTGATCCCTTGCCCTGATGCCAGTGATAAGTGCTTTGACTCTGGACTCTATATTCGCAGAACCAAACCACTCAGCAAACCGGCCTCGTGATTCTACTCAACCCTGTCATAATGGTTTTAGAAAAAAACCACAAGAAACGTGGTGGTTTTGGGTCCTTGTCAAAGCACAGCTAGAAGAGCGTTGGTTGATTACTTTTTGCAATTAATTTTAACATTGCATTTTAACATTCAGAATGAAAGTCTGGGCAAATACCTAAATGAACTGAAATGTAAAGAGGGTCTTACATATGATTGTGGTAAGAAACCACTTTATTTCATCTTCAAACTTAATGTAGATGAAGGAGATAGTTTAAAATTATAACTACGTGAAATCTCACCACAGAGATAGTATGTGTTTCTGGGTTAGCCTACCCTTTCTTAGTTTTCTCTTTTGTCTACAAAGCTCTGTTTTTCCTGATACACAAACAAATAAAAACATTCAAACTTCAGCTCTGTGAATTCAACATTTTTTTCTCCTGTCCACTTTCTTCATGCTTTCCCCAAAGACATGCTCAAAAACTAGCCTGTGGCATGTACTTGAAAAGGAGCTACCTTCCTGTCTGCACCTGGGTACGCAAGCAGTTGCAGACATCCACAGTGGAGTAAAATCTTTTTGTGATGATTAAGTGTTCTAGAGATCACTGGGCATCTGACTATTCCTGGTCAAGGGATTGCCTAGGTCAGTGGTGGTGTGTGTAATTGCAAAACACTGGGCAGTTGTCCAGGTGGTTTGTGTAGGCACAAGCATACCCTATAGCCATAAGCATGCTTGAAACTTTGAACTGGGCAGTGCTGTGGATGGAGGAGGGAGGTGGTGGTGTCAGCATAGCCAGGCAGCTGTAGCTATGTCTCATAACAGTGGGCAGAGCTGTTGAAAAGGTGACTCAGGGGTTCCAGAGTCTGCAGCAAGTTTCTCCTCTTGAGCTATCCACCAGTGCATGGCCAAGGGCAGCCACTTCCAGCTCTGCAGGGGGAGCTGGTAACAATGCTCATGCTAAGCAAGCTGTGCTGCATGGTGGCTCTGGCTGGCTTAAGTGCTATAGTATCCTCATTTGATACTTCTCCCTGTCTGGCCATAATGCTGAGATGATTATTGCTGCAGCAGACATGAAGGTGACAGGGGGTTTTGTCTTCAGCTGCTGCTATTCACAATAGGATGTCTAAAGACTCACACCTTTTTTCATGTGGTTGAGACATTGCCCCATGAAGGGGTACAGCTGAGGCCCTTACAGGGGTTTATCCTAGGAAGGAAGCATGTGGTGTGGTAAAAACCCCAGTAGGAGAAGGCAGATGGACAGCTAGGGATAGAAGCATCTTTAGCCTCTACAGGCAAAAAAGCTCAGAACTTTATTTGCCAGAGTCCTTTCCAAAGTTGTAACTGCTGATGCTTTGGGGTATGAGCCTTCAGCAGGTGATCTGAATTGCTCATCCCTCTCATTGCTAGTACCAGCAACATCTGGGTTGGAGGCCATCAGAAAGGTAGCACCAGTGTGTTTCTCTGTGCCCTAGTAGAGGGAAGTTAGGAGTCCTTCCAAGAAGTGAAAAAGCTGGTGCAGCAAAATCCTCCTGGGATTAATAACAACAGCAGGCTTCTTTCCTGTGCAGAGAATTCTTTCCTCTTCCCCAATGCTTTAAGTAAGAGTGCAAAGGACCCTAATTGAAGCTAACCTTGCATGCCATAGACAGCTCTCTTAGAACTCTTCAACGGTTGGAATTGTGAAATATTCGTTGTATCTATAATTAAGGAGTAGAACAGATGGCTAGAGCTTAGGTATAATTAAAGTCTAATGCACAGTAAAATAACCCAATGCAGCCAGTGATTCAGCATCAACCAAAGAATTTTAATTCTTTCTTTGCTGGGCTTAACCTTCAATTGCAGGAATTGGGACTTCAGGGAAATCTATTGCATCACTTATTACATAGGGACACAGCTTTATATTAAAGGATTGTGTGGAAATTTTTGATTGCTATGTATTAAGTTATATTGTGTGGTCTTGCTTACCTTAGTAAATTGAAATCATGTGTGAAAAAGGCATGTGAATGGTTTTAACAACACAGAATCTGCATGTTGCAATCTGTTTTAGAAGAGAATTTCTTGAAGCCTGTCTGCCTCGTAATTGATTGCTAATGTTTTAGGGTAAGGTATTTGGAAAGAGGCATTAATCGGGTGCTCTTAGGAGCACATTTTATTTATAAAGACAATTTAAATGGTGTAATCAGTAATATCATTTAATGCATATTTAACACCACTTTCAAGTATGGATCATTAAAGACCTCATGACATTAGGACTGGAAGCCATTGAATAAGCTTTTTATTTCCTGGGAGACAGGAGACAGTGCTAGGAGTTAGCATCAGGCAAAGATGCTAACACACAGACGTGTTACAGTGATCTTTGCAGACCCAAATGTCTGGGGATTTTGATGGTTTGATTTGGTTGGTTTGGTTTTGGAGGTTTTTTTGTGTGTCTGTGTTTTCAGTTTGGGTTGGGTTTTTTTTCCTCCTTTTAGTGTAGAGTCTACAGAGTAGAGTCTAATGTAGAGTCTACAAAGGGAGGTCTGTAGTACAATCTGCTAAAGGTACAAGATGCAAGCTCTGCCAGAAGGAGAGCAAAAAGTTCAGGACCATTCCTGGAGATTGAGAAGACACAAGAGAAAATGCTATTATGAGCATTCCCCTTCCCTGTCTTCTCAGGTGACTTACTGAAAAGATTCACAGGTACCGAGATGGGATGTTGGAACATCCATTAGTAGATTAGTGATGCACTTGCCAGTGCTACAGCTGCCTCAGAGGTTCCACAGTTTTCGCCTCCTACCCTTCTGGCAGGCTGGAAAGAGCTGTGTTAAGTGACAGGCTTTCCTCAAAGCTGAGATCAGCTTCGGGTGGCCCCTGCTCTTGCAGGACCTGTCCCAGGAGGACTTGTGTGGCACTCTTACTTAAAGGTTTATTATTACCTGATATTATTACCAATTACCTGATGTTTATTGTGCTATTGTAGGCAGGCAGCGAGCCCAGAACTGCTCAGTGGCTAATGTGTGACAGCATTCCATGCCTTTTGATTGTCCCCTCTGGTGCTATCTTCAGCTGCACTGGATTTGGATGCAGGAGTTTTGTGCATGGTAGGTGGCGCTCCACAGAACTTGCAAAAGCTGCTGATTTTAGTAGAGGTAATGCAAACTGTGGATGATGCCTGGGAATCTTTGAGCTGGAGGTCGGCATTGTTAAGGTTTCTAAACTAATGTTTCAGGAACTTATACCACACTCTACTCTTAAGAAGCGTGACTTTAAAAAAATAAGGCATTAATGCATGCCAGCTCCACATGTATCAAATTTGGGCCTATGGACTGAAATTCCTTCGTTCTCCAGGGCTAGTGCACCCCTGGAAAAGAGCTGATCTCTGCTTTTGCACACACAAGAGACCATGGTCTCTAAGTGAACTTGGAACAGACCCAGAAAAAGAGTGTGGAAAGTCAGGGAGCTTTGGAGACACTGCAAAAGGCAGGATTTGGCTTACTCAATCTTCTGATTGACGGTAATGGAGGGACATAGGTCAGCTTCACTAAAACATGCTTGCTGGACGGGTAGGTTTTGGGGGGGAAGCAACACTCCTCATCCTTTTTCCTGCTCCCAGATTGAGTGGTTCTGATCTGCTGCCGTATGAGATGACAGCAGCAGCACTTGGCAGTGAGGCTTTGCAAAGAAGCGCCTGTTGAGCACCTCAGAGCAGGTCCCGCGAATACGAGGAAGTTTGGGCGGCTGCCATCGACTGGGCAGGCGTCAATAACGGTGTGGCAGGGATCACCAGATGGCACTGTTACGTGCACTCGCAGAAACTTGCTCTCCTGCACGGCAGATGTGGGCCGCAGCCGAACATCTTGCATCGCTGAGGTTTTAAAGAGGCTGGTTCCTGGAAATCAGCTACTGGTTGTCAGTCTGCCCGGTGTGTGCTGCACATTGTACCAGTACTGCTGCTTGGGTCAGGTTTGGTCGCTCAGGAGGAGGCACTGGTTTACTGAAAGTGTAGGGTCGCCTGTGTGTTAGGTGCTTTGTTTGGCTGCAGTTACCCACTCAGATGGCATGTCACTTGCGGCAGGTCTGCTTCCTAGCGAGTAGCAATGCTGGTCTCTGCTGTCCCATGGAAATGGGAAAATTGCCTTCGTTTGAAAAGCTGAAAGCTGAGTTAAGAGCTTGGGACAGAGTTAATCTTCTGACTGCTTCAAGGGTGCAATGTATGACGTACTTAGGTTAAGTCACAGCAGAAAATTGTTTCACTTTGGAAAAAGTGGGGTGCAAAGTTTTGATCATATTACATATGAGGTCTTGGTTTATTTCAAGGTTGCTTATATGGGCTATTAACATCAAAATACATGGATGGGGTAATGCAAGAAACTCTCCTTAAGTCATTATCTTCTCCATTAAGACATGTAACACTGCCTTTTCAGCTTTTCCTGAGCTTTAGGCAAAATAGAAAAGAATTTTAGAAGGCAAAATAGAAAAGGTTTTATTAACTTTCACATGTTACTTAAGTGAACCCAAACCCTTACTTTATGCCCACGTGCTTTGCTGTCACTGGTTAAGTGGATTTTGTGCTCCATCCTGAGGGAGACAGACTATGTTAAACATGTCCTGTCCTGACTGTTTTTTCAAGCTGTGATCTTGGGAAAGGACCCCATGCCCCTAAATGCAGGCGTTCTCAAGCTGTATCACCGACACAGTCAGGAAGGCAATTATTACCAGTGTGTATGAACCCATGTTCATGGTGACGTGGGTACTGCTGGCTAGGAGGAAGTGGAAGTGCAGGATTCAGCAGAGGATGTGCAGGTTTGAAACCAGGGCTTCCATCGCTAGTGGTTAATACTTTGGGGATTTTTGTTTTAATTGCCATTGCTTCTTGAACTGGCTTTAATCCCATTAGTGCCAGTATGCCTGCAGGACCTGTGCTTGCACCTCAGATTGCAAGAGAGACATAGCCTTAATGCTGGGAACTAGAACTCTGCCAGCCAAGCAGTGAGTTTTTGTTGTATCCTGTTTAGAAATAAATCCTTTTGAGACCGATGCTTTTGCATGGAGGATTTATTTTCTGAAGCTGGCAAAAGGACAGAGGTTTCTGCTTCTGTGGAGTATGCAGGAGATGGAAAACAGCAGGGGATGACAGCAGCAACAAGACCTTGCTATGATTCAGCTCAGCTCTGACTCACAAGGAAAAGTTAGAGGGAGTGAAAGATGAGTGATGCAACAATTTTCAGTCTACTGCAATTGTGTCCTCCATTGAGGCTGACAGTAAATATCATCCTTCCCTAGTGACTTTCTGTGTGAATCCTTCCAGGCAGACAGCTTGCTGAAAGCTTTCACTTTGCTTCACGTAAGGCAAACCTCTTCTTTCATTTACATTTCTGGTCTGGCGTTGCTGACTGTCACCAGCTCTTCAGAAGCTCGTATCCTCAGTGCGTATACATCAACCTCTGAAGCTTCTGATGTGAAAGCCTGGGACAGTGGAGCAGAGTGTGAAAACACTCTGGGATGGGTGTGTGGTGAGAGGATGAGTAGAAGACTGTGCTAGAAAACAGAAGGGAAACTGCAGGGAGCTCCTGGTCCTGCCTTCTGTTGCCACCCACCCCACTGCACAGCAGAGCTAAGACAGACCTTCACCCATAAGGATGTGGTCACCAGTGTTTCTGCTCCCAACCTGGGCTTGACCCCGCGGGGTGTGATGGCGCCGTGTGTATTTGTGGCGTGGTTCTCACCAGAATGCCAGACATGTCATGTGGCAGCTGTACGGGGAGGCCAAGCCTTCCACCTACACAGCTCCTACCACCCCTTTGATATGCAATCCCGACCCCACAGCGGGGTGTTGCCACCTGTCCTGGGGCACTCCAGCCTCCAGCCCAGCTTTAGCCCAGGCTGTGGCCCCGCTATGTCTCCGGAACGCCTGGAGACGGTGGTGCAGCTGCACTGAAGTCGGGGAGGGAAATTCCCTCTCTCGGCAGGTCCGTGCTTCCTCGCTGCTGCCTCGGGTGACTGGAGTTTCCCGTGGGAGTTGCTCGGTGTCCTGCCAGCCCTCTAATACAGGGCAGGCTCTCTTTGGGCCAGAGCACTGCTGGGGAGCTGACTGCAAGAGGGGAGCCTCCTTTAGGCATTGTTTCTGGTTTATCACTATAGTCACTGCTCTCTCTGTCTTACTTTCTTCACGTGTGCATGAATACCATAAGGCTTGGGTTTTTCTTTCCTGTGGCATGCCAGGGAGATCAAACAAAGTTCTGGTTTGGGGTGTTGGTGCCCTGGTGTTTGTCTCAGGCCTGGTTCCTTTTGCTCCCTCTTCATAGAGAGAAAAGCCCTGGTGTTTAGTGACAGCTAAGAGAAATCCTTCCAGTGTTCACGTCTGCTCTTCACTGGTGATGCTACTCTTACAGTTAGTTTTGTTTGTCCAACTCCTCAATGGTGAGAAGATGGGGACTGCAGCTTCCGAAATGTGTATTCAGTTTCAAGCCTGCCTCCATACCATCTCCTGGCTATGTGAAAACAAGGGGCAAAACTTCCCACTGCCCCTACTTTTGGGGAAAAAAATCAAAACCCAAACCCAAACCAAACAAACAAAAGATGGCCCAATGTGACCCTCAGTGGTGGGAATGTCTTCTGAATAGGGAACATCCATAGCTGTACTGAGGTTTTACCCTCAGACTGTGATGTTGGAAATTGCATCTCTGAGGATCTTGTGGGGCGTCAGTGACATACAAAGGCCGGTGCATTAGAAATTAAGTCAGCCTCAGGTAGGCTCTTTGGCTCAGTGATCACAAGGAAACAAGCAGAACAGGTACTTGTGAGAGGCCTAGAGTGCAGTCACAATTAGGCTTCTGAGATGGGTGTTCTGGGCTTGCTCCTAGCACCAGTCTGTGCCCTGGGACCCGCAAGATGGAAAAAACAGGAGCAAACAAAGGAAGCCACTGACTATCCTGTGGAACCTGGCAGTCTCCATAAACATGTGGGAGAATTGGAGAAGAGTAAAAAGTGCTTTGCTGGAAGCTGCAGGGTTGGAATAAAAAGGGAAGCAGTGGGAAGCCCATGTTGTAGCTGTTCTGGCTAAGTTGGAAATACAAACGTGGTATGTTCTGACAGACCAAGACTACAAAGTGGCTGATGGTGAGGGGAGAGACATGGAAAACTTCAGCTTTTCCACTGTAGGGTAGCCAGTCTTACAATATCTGTCATCTGAGTCCTTGCTGAGATAAGATCCTGGAGATAAATGCTCAAGAAGGTTTGTGCTTCGTGAAACCATTTACTATACTTGCCAAGGAAAACATCAAATTATACAGTCCTTCCCTTTGACTGGATGATGCTCTAACACTACGAATGTGATGGAGGAGACACTAAAGGCAGCCAGAAAGCTCTGAAAGTAGTTCATGTTGACCTGTTGAATGGGGTTGGGACATCCCCTTTGTTTCTTTCTAGCTCTATATAACAAGATGGCCAAGATGAGGGTACTGCAGGGCTCCAGGTGCATGGTATCACATGTGAACAGCAGATTGAATCTGGTAAGTATTTTTGAGGTCCACAGTTGTTAGCACTGTTTTGTTCAGATTTAGCTGGAAGAGGAGGATGTGGGGAGTGGTATATTAAAACATCTTTGTCAGCTTCTTTCTAGATGTGCTTAGGGTTGTGCTGGTCTCTTTACTCACTGAATGGTCACTTGTTCTGGGCTCATGCTTAGCCATTGTTGACCAAGCATGCCTTGAACTGCAGACATAACAGCTTCATATCTGCACAGTGCTGTTCTAGAGCTGCAACTCTTTGTGTCCCAAGCAGCTCTGGGCTCTGTATGCCCGGCAGTGCCAGCATGGAGTTGCTGTGGTATAAGTACATTTGTTACTGATTTATGCTTGTGCTAGGGACAAAGGGCGCTGAAGGAATAGGGAAGATTGTGCGTAGAATTGTGGTATTTATATTTATTTATTTAAGTTTCCTATTTTCCCTGTCCATCGTTTCCCAGTATGGGGGGCAGAGCAAAGTTTGTATGTGCCCAAAGCCAGAAGGCTGGCAGTTCTGGAGCAGTGGTACCAGAGCTTGGCTTGCTTAGAAGCAAGATGTGAATTGTTATGGAAGCTTTTTCCACCATTGCAACATTCAGGTAGGTCCTCCAAGGTCTGTGAGGGCCATACTCCTGTTGCCTCTTTCCCTTCACTGAAGTTACTGAAAAGTTTTCTTTCCTCTATTTTCTTCTGTTCACAAAACTCTTAAACTGTTAATATATTTGAGCTCTTCAAACATCTGTAATATTTAGTTGCAATTGGAAAATGTTCTCAGTGGAACACTGACATTGTGTCTTTCTATTCCCTTGGTTAGCCAAGCTGAAGACATTTTATTACTGGTGGGAGGAAATTATTTCCCTCTCTTCATCTTTTTCTAACAAAATAAAATAAAATAAAAAAAAAAAAATCCCCAAATATCCCACAGACTTCTTGCTCTTAAAGGAAAATCATTTTAACTTAAAAAACCCCAACCAAAACGACCACAACCACTCCCCTGGAAACCCCAAGCTGTGAATGAAGCATTTCATCCCCTGCTGTAAAGGGTGGGGATGATTCCAGGCAAGTCCTGAAACCAGCAGTTGCAAAGGTGTCTCAGAGCAAAGCTGGCATCTCCCGTTCCCTGCCTTCCTTAGCTCCAAGCTGTTCAGAGGTCCTTCAGGCCCATAGATTAGGACTGGAGCCATGTAAGTACCCAGAAACTGTCTTTCTCTTTCACCCTTGTTCAGGACTGGGCTGGCACACAGGCAGGCTGGCACACAGGCATGCTGGCACTGGGCTTGGGTGGTGGTGGGGAGACCATTATAAATCCCCAGCAGCCTCCTCCTGAGGATATAAATGTTTGCCTCTGCTAAAACATAATCTCATGGTTGTTTCAATGGAAGCTGTATAGAGGGTGCAAGGAGGAGCAATGGGAGAGTAGTCCACAGCTGTTTCTTTGGCTGTTTTTCTGTCTCAGACGTGAAAGCAGCAGTGGCAGAGCGATGCCCTGCATTCTTGCCCACCTACACACATGCTTTCTCTGCATAGCCCCATGCTGTCTGCTTACCACAAGCACTAGAGGCTCGGCTGTAAATCGCTAGATAGACAGATCCCTGACACCCAGGCTTCCGCCCTGCTTCTGCAGGACACATGCCTGCTGCCATTTAGCATCACCCTTGCTACCAGCAAGGAAACCTCTCCTAGGAAGGGGACTGGACAGTGAGGATATCACAAACTCCTTTTCGTCTTGAGATGGCTACCTTTGAGGTCTGCTACTGGAAGACCCCTTGCCTGTGCTCCCAGGCTGCCATGATAAAGTTTGCTCATGGTCCTCATGAACTCATTCAGACCATTCGTGAAATCATCTGCTCTTGAGTGTCTCAGGCTCCATCTTCCAGTAGATTTCCTTTAAGGCAGTGCAAATGAGGTTGGCCAAATACCACTGAGCCTTGAGAGCCTCCCAGCTATGTATGGGGCCCTGGCAATTCACACACGCACACACCCTGTGGCTTGTGTTTCCACTGCATCCTGTGCTATGCAAAGGAGCACCTTGCGGCTGAGAGGAGCTTGACACGGTCTAACTGCAATGGTAGGTATCTCTGCCTAAATTTATGGTGAATCAATCCACGGGTGAATGTGGCTGTGAACATGGGGAAGGAAAGAAACTGGGGTTGGGGAGAGAAATCGGGAGACTTGCTGGCTTTTGCAGGTGGTTTTACTGCACTGTCACCAGTGGGTTTCCATGGCTCTGTTTTACAGCTGGGAAAAGCAAAACATAGGCCTTCTAAGCTACTTCAGAACATGTCCAGATTTCTGTGGGAGGCTGAAAATGTCCAGCTCTCTGGAAAAAGCAGCCAGGTGCTGTGTGCGTTGCCAAAATGAGCCAAACCATGAACAATTTGCATTTGCCCAGCCGCAGGCATGAAGGCTCTTGAGGATCTTGGGCAGTTAGTAGTCCCTCTTGAAGCTTTGTGGAAATGTCCTTGCTAGACACCCCCTCCCATCAATGTCTTGTGAGTGAGAGTCCTGCTCCAAGCACCTATTTCTCATTACAATTATGTGGTGCTTCTTTTAAAACTTCATTGGGTTTTTTTGGTTCTTTTTCAGAAGAAGTTATTCTTTGGTGTGAATTGTGAGCTAGAGACTAACTACCTCTTCTTGACTGCAGGGTTGCTAGACATGTTCAGCACACACTGTGCAGAGTTGAGGTAGTGCAAAACCACAGGTCAGGCTCATCTTTGGAGGTAAAGGCCAGCCAGAGTGCCAAAACCAACACAATGGAAGCAGGAGAGTAGGTCTGAGCCTTTGTATAGGCATTGTCCAGCCTTCCCATGCTCCAAATGTGTTGGCTGTGGCACTCTGGCAATGCTGAGAAAGACCTTTCTCCAGCTCCCATGGAGAAGTAGGTAGAGCAGGATTTCACAAGAAGAGCTATTTTCACACAGCATTTCTTTTGCAGGAGGTTCATGACTTCAAGGCTGGTATCCTTCAGAAAAGATGAGCTCTCCCAGGCTTTTGGGAGAGCACGGAATAAATGGCCATTCTACAGGCCTGCAGAGGTAATGGCTAGTCCCACCATGGGCATGGTAGAAGAAATACAACAAGCTTCTGGTTTGTGTCTAGAAGGAAACATGAGGTCTCAGCAGTGTACCCACAGCTCAGCCTAGTACCTGCATACACTTCCACAGCCAAGCTGATTGTACTCACACCCATAGGCGCATATTAAAACCAAGTCCTGGAACAAAAGAGCATGAACCCAAGCTCATGCTCAAATGATTAGTCCACAGAGGGGACATGCCCGCTGGGTCTTTGCTTAAGGGTGGATGTCCACAGCCTAGACCAGAGCCAGGCTAACAGTGTAGGCTACAAGTTTGTGATGGCCCCTCTCCCTCCTTGCCCATTCCCTGAACATACTTGCCACCTCAGAAGAGGTGACTGCACAAGGTTAAGCACAGTCCTGATCTCAGCAACTGAAGGGGATGCAGCTGCCCTACAGCTGTGCTCCCTGGGCTATATTGTCTGTACACAAGCCCTGATGTGATTCCTGCTCTCCCCTCTGCAGCCCAGCCTGGCTCGGAGATTTCCACATTTCTTTTCCAGTGATGCAGGCTACAAGGCATGGTGTTTACTCCAGCGCTCAGCCTAAGAGAGGAAAGGTGTTTCGTATTACTGCTCATCCACAGGCCAGGCAGGGGAAGCAGTGTCCAGCAGTGAGAGAACCCTGAACTTCAGTTAATAAATATGTACTTTGCTCTCAGCCTCTCTTCCATAGCAAATGCTACTTATCGTAGCAAGAGCTGCTTGGACTTGGCCAGGAATCAGCCCTGCAAGTTTACAGGATTCACAATTCACAGATGTTAGGAACTATCAGGCTGAGTGTGGGTGGAGAATGTCAAGTCTGAAATAGCTCCCCTGCCACCCTGGCACAGGCAGCAAAGAAAATGTTTCCACATGACATTCTTCGAACCAAAATTTCCTACAAGGAAAACACGGGGGGGGGGGGGAACAAGAAGAAATTGCGGCCATCTCAGAGAGGTCCTGGCTTTTTCTTGGGAGGCTGGCATTTGTTCTGACACCAGCGTGAAAGATGCACTGTAGGTGAGCTGTAGGGCACACCTTCCCCTCTCTTTGTACACATAAACATATACATCTGCTTGAAGATGCAATCCCACTGGTGCATAGATACATACGCTATTTTTTTTCCCTGCTAGAATCCATTTTAATTTAGCTCCTGATTCATATTTCATTCATTCCCCCAAACCACAAAACCAGGATAGGTTTACAGCCTGTACTATTTGGATGAACCATGCAGGGGGAAAAACGGGGATAAACCAGATTGCTTTCCTGAATAATTTTCTGTGTTGCTTAAAAAAAAGTGTTGGAGGGCAGCAGCTGAAGCCTTTCTTCCTGGTTTTTGTCCTTTATTTTCAGGAAAATTCAATTTGCTATTCATCTTTGGTAGTTTATTTTGGTGGGCTTCACTCTTGCTTCTTTAGGTTTAGGAGCCTGAAAAATGCATGATTTCTATTTCCTCCTTACTTTTATGTTTTTCTCAAGATATTTGAAGATACTGAGATATTGTTGCTTTTCATATGGAAAATGTATATGATATTTACAGAACACTGAAACAATGACAGATTTCTATGTTGTCTCAATTCTCTTTGAAAATAAAGTCAAAAGATATAAAGGGTATCATCAACAATTACAACGATAAGTTTTGGGGGGGGGGGGAAGACAGGAAAGGGAGGCAGAGGAGCAAAAGGTCAGAGTTAATTTTAATTGAGGAATTTCCCCATATTTTGTCATTCAGCTTTTGAAACTGTGACCACAACAGACTGTTTGAACTATGGTGTGAGAGAGACTGAGAATTTCCCCAGGCAACTCTGCGCAGGTATTAGCCACAGAGCTGACAAGGAAAGCTTTCAAAGCACAGTGAAATGCAGCATGAAAGCTGCACCCAGAAGAGGAAACTCCAGCCATCTGGAGACGAAGATGACCAGTGCCCACAGCAGTTTGTAAAAATGCAAGAGCTGCCAAAATTAAACTGTGAAGTCAGGCAGGAAGGCAACCAATGGCCGGTGAGATCAGAAGTTCAGAGATGCCCCAGATGATCTCCCAACAAGAAGTGTGGCTGGCGTGCATCAAAGTTTATTAAGGATGTTGAGAGGAGGGGAAAGTATCAGTGCAGAAGATGCCCAGCTGGTGAGGAGGGACTGGTGGTGATGCTCAGGTCACTTGATGAATCCCATTGGCCAAGCCCCTGGGAGATCCCACCCATTCGCAAGTGTAAAATAAATCTCTAAAGTTGTACCTCTTGTACCACTTGACCTTATTGCTTTTAGCCTGCTGGCTTTGTATCTATTTATTTATTTTATTTTGGTTTGTACCCAAAGAGGGGCTCAAAGGAAATGAATTTTCAATCAGCACCTTTCACCACTTTGCAGTACTACCCTGATCCCTGCATCGAGCGGTGAGTCTCTTGAGTGTGACGTAACTCTCCTCTATCACAGGTTTGATCTGAATGTCTTGTGTAATTGTTAACTTCTCTGCTATCATCCGGTGGCAGCTGGGCTGCACGTGGAAAAAATGTGCTGCTCTCTTCATGCTCAGTGGAGCTTATTATTGGTTTTGGCTTTCTAACAGGTTACTGTTTAATTATAGGCATCCGTTTCAGTTATCTCCCTTTTCCTCTTTGGCATTAAAGAAAAAAAAATACCCAAGCTAAATAACACGAAAGCTGATAGTATCTTTTCCCCATGTTTTGGAGCAGACAGTTACTCTGCTTTGGGTAGTGCATGAATTGCTTTAACTTTCTGTACTGTGTTTATTTGTTTCTTTAAATGAAAAAGATCCTGGAAAGAATAAGAGCTTACCTATTAAACTCTGAGATTATGGAATTTAAAGAATAAATACATCATTTAAAAGATCTGGAGAAGAAAGCAAGTGCCTTCTGAGAGTCTTTTCCAAGAGTATTTTTTCATTCTGTCTAACAGCCAACCTCAGAGCCTGACAACCGCTCTTATTTTAGCTTTGTTGTTATGCTGAGTTTTATAACTTTCCAGCAGATAAAAGAGCATGTCTGCAGGAGGTATCACAGTATCACATTGTCAGTTTGTTTGTTTCTCCCAATGGAAGATACTATATTTAAGCATGTAAATGACATGTAGATGGTATTTTTCCAGTCATAAAGTTCAGAGAGGTGAAATCCTCTGAACACAGTCACTTGTCAAGCTACTTTAAGGCTAGTTTCTGGCTGTATTTTGAAAAAGCCCTGCCTGGTGTCTCTCCAAGGCATTTGATACCCTGAAGGGTTAACCATTAACTCTGCATCTTCTGCAGGGTACTGGGGAAGGCTGCTTGTGTTGTATAGCTGTCTGTTCAAGGGAGGGCCACAGCAATTACATTGTGATATCTTTCTTTTTCCCCCATGGTATCATGATGTGTTGCAATGCTTGTTGGGGTGTTTGTTCCCCCTCAATCTGCTGGGTGCTTGGTGTCACCACTGTGTGAAGGTCCTGGGGAGGAGCGTGGAGACCTGACAGTGAGGTGGGGCCATATTTGGGGCCAGCAAAGGGGAAGAAGGGGAGGGGAGCTGAGAAATAGGACACGATCCTTGGCTGTGCTGCTGTGGCAGAGGAATATGTCATGAAGCCGGGGGTATTGGATTCCCCGGCAAGACCTTCCACAGCACAAGCCCCAGGGCTGGCCAGGCACATGCAGCCATGCTTTGATCTCCTGCAAATCCACCCAGCCCTGCTGATTCCATGGGGATGTGCCTGTGTCTGGGAGAAGAGCAGAATGAGAGCCATGCCCACTTGGAAGGGCATATTTTGGCTGGCAGCAGTGGGGTCTCTAGCAGACAAATAAGTTTCAGTGGCTGCTTTTTTTCTATGTAAATAAAAATAAAAGAATAAATAAAGCATAAAGATGCATTGGGAAGTGCACCTGAGCTCTGAGACTGCTTCCCAGCCCCTGTGAACTCCTGCCAATCACATCCCATCCCATGTTAAAGAACAGGTTCATGAAACCAGTGCTGCAGCTCAGAAAAAAAACCCAAAAAAAACAAAAAAAAACCCAAAAAAACCAAAAAAAAACAAACAAAAAAAACAAACAAAAAAAAAACAAAAACAAAAAAAAACAAACAAACAAAAAAAAAAAAAAAAGAAAAACCATCCAAAGCAGGAATTAAAGAAAAAAATAATCCCTTGTCTGCATTCGGTAGAACTTTTTAAATGGGCCTTTCTCCTTTCAAACCTGCATCCTCCTTTCACTAGAAATGCTGCTCCTTTTCACATGCCTTGGCAGTGTGATGAGTTTTTAAGTGACTATTAGTGCGGGAAGCCTCAGGACAGCTTGGGACAGATAGAGTTCTGACACCCTGCAGTCATAAAACCTGATCGAGATGTAGCTCAGAGTGATGTGCCTCAGCTGTTATGCATGTCTGTTTACATGAGCCAAGAGTGGCATTTGTCCAGTGGCTGAGATACTTTACTCAGTCTGAAGATATAGATGGTCTTCAGCTTTAGGCTCTGTTGGTCGGATATTCATGATGTGCTGAGTGACATTTGCCTGATCGATTCAACAAAACTGAATAGTTTCATAATTGCATTTATTTCACACAGTTTGAAACACTTTAGCTTCAATGCCGTCAAAGAGCTTTATTTAGCTAATACCAGTGTGTTTCTTTGCAACTCTAAAATTACATGTAGCAATAATCTAAACTGCAAACTGTAACATTGAGCTGAGGCACGCTGGCAAAATAACGATAGTGAAAAGTGTTTGAAACCCTGTTAAAACGGGTGAGTGGGTGTGTCACACAGATTTCCCTGTAGGTCAGTGTGGAGGGAGAATCAGTTATGAATCCCAGATAGGTCTAAGATTTGCGGCTTAAGTTTACCCTCTGTCATTGCTTCATCTGTTAATCTCTTCACTTTGGGGGCATCCAGAAGGCAGATGATGTGGGAGCCAGCTAAAACTTTTCCTCTGTCAAGAGGTGAATACAGATCATACTTAGGAGCATTAATTAACGTGCCATTATAATGCTTGTATGCTTACTGCCTGTCATTTCACAGCAGTGGAACTGCGCTGCTGTTATGATTTATCCAAACAACACAGTAATTCAGTGATACAGATGAGGAAAACCAGCTGGGTGCCCAGACTCCCAGTGCTGTGTGTTACTGTTTATACCACTCTAGCCTCTGTCACATCAACCCAGCTCTCATTTAGTCTATTTATTTCTCTGTAAATGTTGGTATCAAAGCAAAGGACTCCATGCATCACACAAAAGCACAAGCAACTCAGCTGGGGTACAGGACAGCAGCCTCTTTCACAACCCCACTTGTAAGTATGGGCACTGGAGTTCAGTGCTGTAGCTGCAGCCCAGCTGAAAGAAGGGCACTGGGCGTTGGGCATTGACAGGGATGTACACCCCTGTGCAGAAGTGAGGGATGCAAATGTAGTATGAGAATGTCAGAAGTGAGGTTAGAAAGGTACATCCTCAGTGTGCTCAACTTTCTTCTTAAACAGAAAGAGCTGAAATGCTAAAATTCAGCAATAACAGAGTTGAGCAAAACCCTCGAAGTTTTTCTGCTTCTGCTTCTCATATAAAGAGGTTTGCACAATATGCTGGCAATCAGTGGTTAAGTATGCTCAGTGCTCTGGCTCCTGAGGAAGGTGCTGCTGTTAGGACAGAAGCACCTGCGCTGAAGTGTTAAGTCACTGACACCCATGAGTTACTTGTTTGGATAGTACCATCGGAGCTCATCCTGTGCTACCTCCAAGTAGTAAAATGAGCTAGCTATCTGAAACTGGCAGGATTTCCACATTCAACAAAGTGCCCACCTAGCTGCAGCTGAAAGCCACTAATGTAAGATGAAGAAGGCACTGTAATTATGATCAAAGTCCAGCTGTTGAGCA
>JANRGW010030455.1:62856-85857 GCA_024733675.1 Psilopsiagon aymara | reverse complement strand
GGCAGGGGGGTTGGAACTAGATGATCTTAAGGTCCTTTCCAACCCTAACTATTCTATGATTCTATGATTCTATGACAAGTGCAGATTTACAGCTATTCTAATTTGTAACCCCATGCAATACTTCTTCCTCAAAATTCAAGGCAAACCTGCAGACTCACCCAACAGGAGACTTCTCCAACAGCTGTGCATCTATTGCCAGCACCATTTCCTGGGTGCCATTATGCTCCAACTATGCATGTCTTTCAGGCAAACCAAGCAACAGCCAGAAGGCATGACACAAGTGGAAATGTCAATCCTTGTGACTTCTGGGGATCCTGCTGTGCCAGGGGAATCTCCAGTGAGTTACCTAAGCTGGATTAGTGATAAACTGTTTTTTCAAAGAGGTGCTTCAGTGAATAAGGGCTGTATCACCTATATAATACCTGTGAGTTGTACTAAAAACAGTTGAAATAAATAGTTTGGAGGACAGAACAACAACTGTGAAAATCATGGTAGGCATGGGGCGTTCATTTTGGTATGAAAGATTTATAGCAGCCAAGATAAAAGAGACAGAGAGATACAAATTATTAGCATGAACACAGGATGTAGCATGGGATGAATTAGCCAAGCATTGTGTATAGCTTTTTTTGGTATATTTATAGCTGGGAACTTTTCCATAGTCTTGACATCCCGAAAGAAAAGTCACTACTACACTCACTTGACTCATCTTGTTCCTGTATGTACTTGTATTTGTCACCCTCCTGCACTCAGTTTTTATGCCAGCTTCTAACATTAAGTCATCTTTTGCATTCTCCAACCATTCCTCTTGATGTAAGCCTCTTTAAAAAATTACTTCTGTTAAGATTACCTCTTGGGTTCAAAAATTAATTGGTTAATGATATATTAGTTGCTATTATTGATAAGTAGAGTTGAAAGAAAGTTGTCCTAACTTTTTGAAGGCAAGGACTCAGATCTAGAAAGTAAAGCCTCTGGTTGTATCAGGTTATTGATGCAAAAGAGAGCCAGAAACTGGTCTCTATTCTCACAAATGATGGTTGAAGCAATCTATCATGTAAGTAGCTCTAAAAGTTACAGATAATAACAGCTGGGAGCAAATAACCACACAAAAAAGTAAGCACTGCAGCTTCTAAAATATGGAGTCAGAATCATTTCTAGAACTGAAATCTACTTTGTTCCTTGACAGTGGTTTATGCTGGCTAATTATTTATGCATTGACAATTTCTGTTGGAAGTCTCCAAATTGATGTGCTTATAGACAGGCTTCTCTCACCAGTGCTAAATCCAGGGGAAAAAATGAGGTGTTCTGAGAAATACAGCTGTCAAGATATAAAAAGTAATTTGTAGATATCTCCTTTTCAGATACATGATGTGGAAAATGATCATGATTTAGTAATATTAATTTGGCTGTGCCACTTATTTGGCAAATCGTTGAACTAGACACCTGACAGGGAAGAATCAACAGAGAGACAAAAACCAAGGGTTCTGATTTTTTTTTTTTTTTTCTTTTAATCTCTGACATTTTATTTTGATCTGTATTTTTCTGGCATTTTGAAAGGCTGCATCTGAAGTGGTGCTACCAGCCTGCTTGCTGTGTGAAGTCTAGGAGAACAACATCTTAAGCAGATTCCTGTCACTGCTTTTGATCCACTTTCCAGGCAGAAAGCATGAGGGATGCAAGAGAAAAACACAGTTTTAATGGCTGACAAAATCTGTTCATGGATTTCATTAACTCACAGGTGAAGAAGACTGCAAGTAATTTTGAGGAACACAATCAGAAAATAAAGTTGAACGTCACGGTCATATACAAGCATTTGCTTGTACACATGCACACATAAACTGCTAAGAAGACAGCATAAATTTGAACAGAAGACTAAGAAAGTGAGGGTAACATCTTCTCAAAGAAAGATACTAATAAAAAAGTGATTCCATCTATATTTGCATGGGAAACAGGTAACTAGTCCACATTGGATCCCAGTGTTTTAGCTGCAGGCCTGAAAGAACAAGGGAATTGGGCATGAAAGATATGTAAGTGATGGTGTTGTGGAGAAATGGTTGGCATCTTATCATACATGCTGAGGAGGTGTCAGCCAGTAAATTATTCTTGGTTCAGGCCATATATAGGCTTAATTAAATTTGGATTCAGACTCACATATGAATCCAGTAATTTTTATTCTGGGCTATAATGGTGGTTTAACCGAGATGCCAATGTTCATAAAAACTTCCTACCAAAAATGGGAGGAGTAGACAAGCTCATTATTGTCCAAAAATGGAAATTTTCATCCAAGCAAGATATATTAATCTAGCACAGTAATGTCTAGCATGGTATGAGTTGGCCAACTTGGAAAACTTGTCTTTCAGTATGAGCAGTAATCTTCCAATACATGAAGACAGGCGGCATTCTTAGGAATGCTTTACAACCATACTTGTGCTTTAATGCTATCAGCAAATCAATGAAGGGAACCATAAATGAATGCAAATAGTTTGCCTAAAGTAAGTATATTTCTATTTCACTTTTTGACTTTCTTTCCTTCTGCCATTTCTTTTCTGTTTCTTTATGTTCTCATTTTCTAATTTTTAAATTGATTTATACTCTTAGTTATGTATTTATTAATACTTAGCAATATTCATGTATCAGGTTGACTGTATGTTTATTATTCTAACATCTGTGTGTTTATTATGGGAAAATCTATCTTTACGGACTTGCATTATATCCAATAAAAACAATATGGGTGAAAGAAAGGAATCGTACAGCTGGAAACAATTTGGAGGGGGAAAACTAGTTGGAAGTAGGTTATTTTAAATATGATACAGAGCAGGGTACATACTTCACTGACGGAAAAGCAGTAATTATCTTTGTCATAGCAGTAGGTGCTATGATTGCTTTAGGTATTTGTCAGTTATTGTGGACCTCAATTGCACAGTGGCCTTTGGATCAAACATAGAAAAAATTCTGGGTTGTTGTCATATAGTATGGTCCCAGACAACAATGATGTCCTTTGAGCCTTCAAGCAACTGATCAGAAAGAAACTTGTTTTCAGTAATTTGAACTGGATGACTGCATTGGTACTAAGATATAGTAAAAGCATTCCGGTGTAAGAGGTGGCTTCTCAGGGGATGGCATTGGCTTTCAACTCCTAGTGCAGCAGGCTACCTGGGATACCAGGAGATAAGTGCACAGCAAGTGTTCAATCAGCTGAAATCTGTACTAGGACTGTGTGCAAATTCCATAAGATCACATAGGATCAATAAATCCTGGGACTTTATTACTCACATGGCTACCTTGGAGTGCCTGCTGATGTCCATTTCACAAAGTGTCATGTGGACCCATTGCATTTGCAAGTGTGATTTAGTGAAACTACTAGGTGCTATAAATACCATGGCTGATTTAATGAGCTGTGGCTTATGCAAGGGTAGTTTTTAATAGAAGCATATTACTATATCACAGGATGTAAAATTCTTCATAATTTAGAGACAGAGTTTTCTCATTATTAGGCTGAATAAAAGAAAAAAACCACAAGGCATTCATAGTGAACCACCACTGATATCAGCTGGGTAACTGAAAGGCAGGCAGAGACAACTGGTAGAAGCAAACCCCCACCAAATCTATGTCTTAAGTGTGCTCATTTTGCAGGAAAAATCTATCACACTTCAAACACTCATTGCAAAAACATCTCTTAAAATGTATCAGAGCATTTCTTTTCACAGCTGAAGTGTTGCTGGAAGGAGAAACAAAAATATCCTTAACCTTAAGGATATCCCATATATTTGTTCTAGCTTATTAGATATATATTATTGCAGAAGTATTTCAGTTATGTCAGTGACTATCCCACATGTTGCCTTACTAAGGTAGAAAGGCCATTTCTGGAACAAAGCTGGGCTATTCCACATAAAGACCAACAGAATCCTAGAATAATTTGGGTTGGAAGGGGCCTTCAAAGTAATGTAAGTACTATAAGGCAGCCAAGCTGCCTTATAAGGACAGTTTTTTTCAATACTATTCATCTTGATAGAAAGTTAAACAGTGGGAAAAAAGCTGTGATAATCTAGCAGTTACAAGGTAAAGTAAATGAGATTGCTATTTTAGTTTGCTTTATCACCTTTGGAGGAAATTAAGGAGTTGATTCAAACAGTTCATATTTTCTGACTATTGAAGGGTGGATAAGATTTTTACTATCACAAGTAGCAAAGCAAGCCAGTAACCCAAATTCGAATAAGAAAATAAACTTCCCAGCTGGTGGTAGCTGAGTTTGGAAAGCATTAGCAAAAAAATTATGAAATAACTACTGTGCTAAGAATTTGTATTATTTTGACTGAGGAAACAGCCTCCACAGTGAGAGTGGTAGGTTCAGACTCATCTTCATTTTAGAAGTTTTCTGTTACTTGGAGGTTTTTAGAAAAATAAAAATATCTTTCTATTCTAAGAAAGTGCTGTTGTTAAAAGAAATAAATACTCTATTTTGAGATGATGGAGGATTCCCAGCTTAGTGAAATAATTTGAAATTTGTAGATAAAAATGTCTTTGTGCTTTAAAAATTTCTTAGATGCCAGAGCCTGATAATGATCTAGTGAGGCTTTCATACTGTTTTAAAAAAACTTTGTAAATCATAGATGAAGAGATAAATGTAAATGGGCAGTACCAATTGTTATTTATGAGTTGACAGGTATAAATTTTGTTTTACTACTGGAAGAGATGTAATTTTGCTGCATCAATATTATAATCTAGATCACTTTTTCTTTGTCTCCCTATATATGCCTAGCATATATAATATGTATCATATAATAACCTCCAACCATGGAGAGACAAATTTTTATATTCCCCAATTTATGTTCTCTACTCTGTAGTCTTTTTGTAAGGTACAACTTTCTAGTTCAAGTGTATCTCAGTTGTATTTTCTTTTTACTCAGGGGTCATGAGTTGGAAGAAAACTATAAGTTCCCTCAAATTAAAATGTTATTGCTGGCATTTAAGTATTTACCTCTTTGGCAGCAGACTTGCTTTACAAGGCAGACATCCTTATTCTAAACATAGCACTAATATGTTAATACAATTATTTAATGAATTCTGCATGGCTTGCAACTGGATGAGAAATGGTAGATGACCTGAACAAATTCTGGAATTTCTATCCTGAGGGAAGTGCTGCCTTCTAAAACTTCTGGTTTGGTCCATTTTAATGCAAACATTAAGATTTTCTTGGGATGGATCAGAGAATCACAGAATAGTTAGGGTTGGAAAGGGCCTTAAGATCATCTAGGTCCAAAACCCGTGCAGTGGGCAGGGACACCTTGCACTAAATCATGTCACCCAAGGCTCTGTTAAACCTGGCCTTGAACACCGCCAGGGATGGAACATAGAAATTTTTCTGTAGACATTTTTAAACTAAAAGACACTGACATACTTGACTCTGAGCGACATGATTTCTGTTTCTTAGAACACTTAATTGAAATCAGTTAAGTGCATTGATGTAAATTGATGCAGGGAACTGAAACTGGAGAAACTCAAGCCTCTCTGTCTCTTGATCTCCACTCTTGCATGCTTCCATATGTATTCTAATCTATATGGTTTCATAACACACCTCACAGCTTAATAAGAGACATCGCATAGTGTGACATGCTCTCTTCTTATGACCTTAAATCCCAGATGTCTCAAAAACCAACAGACTGACGTGGGGATGCAGTTTAAAACTGTGTTTCAAGGGTTCAAAACTAAGCAGACCTGGCTTTTACTAAATGAAATAGCTACATTTAAGTGTCAGTATGGAAAAGAAATATTTTGTTGGAGAAGGGTCGGTACTTTGGGTTTTGGCATTCTGTGATCATCCTAATAAATATGTAATTAGCTGTAGTGGAAAAGGGTACTGTTATGTATAGTGGGGCTTTATAGACAGTCTGTAATGACCTGTATCTCTGATCATTTGCTCAGCATTCACCAGAAGAAAAATCCTCCTTTTCTCTTGCTTTTAACTCTGTATTTAGGTACTCACAATAAAATTTTCCATGTTAATTTTCTGGTTTGCCTTGGGATGAGTGAGTCAGAGGTCCTGTGGAAAAGATAGTATGCAAATTCTAGGCTATTATTTAATTGAATACTGTACCAAAATTTGGACACAACAGGGTTAATTTGCATACCAACATTAATTTGGGCACTTCATTACTTCCAACTTGCACACTGGTAACATTAATGTTCTTTTAATGTAATTTTTTTCATGTCACTCTGTAATAAAATTGGCTGTAAATGCTCCATAGCATGCTTGACTCAGTTTCCCCCAGTGTCCCAGTCTTGTTGGTCAATGACTTACAATGGAATGCATGCTTAAAACAGGAAGGCAAATAACATTTACAGTTAAACAAAGTAGTGCTGGGCTTAATCCAAAATGATGGGGGTCAAATTCTGATCCTATTGCTGTAAGTGGATGTTTTGCCACTGCTTTCATCAGAGCCAGGATTTTACAGTACTAAAAAAGCTCCTGGCTTTTGTGTACAAGCAGAAGTTCAAAGTGGAGCTGATTCTCATAGGAAGGACTCAGCTAAAACTTAATTAGCTAAATGGAAATCAACTATAAAAATTTTGATTTCTTAAAGCACAGAGCAACTTTGCAAACAGGCAGGTGCTGCCAAGTCTTGCCACTGCAAGGAAAGTTCTTTATGTAAGATGACAGGTAGTGTGGGATGGCAGTTAAGCTGCTGGTATGCGATCCTGTGATAACTTGGGGTTCTAATGACTTTGAGATTCCTTGAGCTTTACAACTGCGGTTAGCTATGTTGTCAAAATCTCTTCCCTAGAATTACAGATGATAGGTTTGGTCGTCTAGTTCAACCTCTAGATCAAGCAGGACAGGCTAAAACATAACATTAGACTTCAGAGTTACATGTGTAGCAGCATCCCTCCCTTTCCTCCCCTGTTCTTTGGGATACATTCTGTTTGGTAAACCATCTGGTTTTAAATTGAAAAGCTTGAAATGCACAGAGAGGCATTTACAAACATTACAAAAAACACAGCATTTGTTGATCTGTACATTTTGGTTTGCAAGCAAATGTTTTAGCATTCAGGCTTAGATTGCCAATCCGTGCAGTTCTCTGTCTTGCCTCCAGTCACAAGCAATTTCTTTTTCTAATGAAGTAGCTGGAGTATCCCAAAATATTATATCTGACAAATACCTTATTTTCTAATTGACAAAATTTCCTTCTTGAGTATCGTGCATGACTTTTTAACATTGAATTAAATTACCCGTGACTGTAGTGTATCCCTTACTGCAATATTGTATGACCATAACTGTGAAGTATAATATTATTGTTACTGATACGAGTCAAATTAAGATGAAAGAAATAAAGCAAGCAAGCAGGAGGACTGTATAATTTATTATTTGGAGGTTTGAATAGAGTGAATCTAATGTGGTAAAGTAGTTCTTCTCTCAGGATTCAAACTGGCCAACAACTTTAGTCATGCTCTCAGAAATGCTTAACTTTAAACCCTGCATTTTAAGCCCCATTAAAGAGGATTTGAAAGTGTTTTGCTTTAAATGCATGCCTGGATGGTTTGCAGAAAACAGAAGTCATAGTGAAAGCCAGCATGCGATATTGAGGTGATGATGGGTCCTTCAGCTAGTAAAAACTGTTGCACCTATCCAGTTTTGACCAGATTTAGCTTTAGGATTGAAGTATATCTAGATGACTTTTAGCCACATGTGGAATCTGTTGCTCTCTCCACTGCAAAGGTTCAATCTCTGTTTTCTGGGATCATGAAAGAAAGATGATTCTTAATACTTAACCAGTGTTGTTGTAAAAAGTGGGTTTGGATTGCTGAGGAGTCTTTAAGTAGTCCTCTTTCACCTCAGAAAGCTCACTGGTGCACTGGGAGAGGACACTTTCATCTCTGGATGGAAGTTCAACAGACATGGTCTGAATTGCTGTAGGCTGGAAAGCTCTATTCAAGCTGCTAAAATGAAAAAAGTTTACTCGTGCATCATGATTTATTTTTACCTGTTCACTGATTTCTTCATGACTACATGGAAACTTGATTTCTGTCTGATTCAGCTCCCACCCATCCTGTTCAGAAGAGGTCTGTATGCAAAGTCCCATTTGACATGGTCAGTGCAACATTACAGTTTCTGAAGAGAATGGTACAAGAGGAAATAGTGGTTTCTGTCACTGTTGCTGAACTAAAGGGCTGCAGACAAAGGCAGAAAAATGAGGAGCCCCTTCCTCACTTCTTTCCTTTGGCCCAGTTTCATACCACATAGCTCCAGGCATTTACACGAGATGTCTAAGATAGGAATCTAGTCAGCCTGTAATCCTTGTATGGTCAAAGAAGAGAGAGAAGCACTTCCATTAGGATATTAATTTGACTACATGACTGTCCCTGTTGACTACCCTGGGAGCTTAGATTCCCTATTCATGTATCAAGTTTGTTAATATCTAATTTTTGTTTGTCTGTGAATTTTTTCTGCCTCTCCATGTATGTTTCTTAGAGGAACGTGGTCCTCTTGTAGTCATACCTGCTCACCCCACACAGCAGACATGCAAACCTAATCTTCATTTAAAGTACTAGTTATTCTTGGTACTCATTCACCAGCAGTACCTGCAAAATTTGCCTTAGCTGACAACTTTCAGACAGATACTGGCTAAAAAAAAAAAAGCTGCAACCACAGGCATAACTCCGCCACTGCTATTCGGAAATTTAAGAACAAGTGGGAGTCCAAAATTACCACCAGATGGTGCACCTATTTAGCAAGTGACAGAGACATGTTCCACAAGAAAGGGTAGCCACAGTCTCCAGCAACCCATCAAGTTGCTTCCCCTACTGTTTATTCTCAGCTAAGATATAAATTGAATGTGTTTGAAACATGGACCTGCAGGTCATACTATTCTGTTACATTTAATATGGAGTATGTTTTCAATCTCTCTGATGGAAGCCTTTCAGCTGCCTGGCTAGGGACCTTGAGGAAGTGGGAAAAGTCTAGCAGATCTACAACTACACGTAAAGGGAGAAGGAAAGAAAACGAGGGACCAAGAGCAGGAAAAAATGGTGATGGTGAAGGGCAATGAGCAGGCTCCAAAATTAGAAGTGGTCACCACAGGGCATTTATGCATTGCTATTTCATTAAGTTGGCTAGCTCTGGCTATTAATGGTAGGTAGCTGGGAGAAGGTTGAGGTCAGTGCATTTCTGAAGGATAGTCTTGATGTCTAAGTATTTTGGAAAACTGCCAGTGCCAGTATCCCAGGAGAAAACACATGGGGTACTCTATAAACTGTATAGTGAAGGTGGTAAACTTTCCTAAACAGTGTTTTTTATGCTCTAGCTGCTTCTCATTCCTAAGCACTCGGTAGTCCATACTCAGGGAATGATCAGCAAAAATGGATAAGCATGTATTTTCTGCCATATTTCTCACAAGACCATGTGATTCAGCTGGACTTGCTGTAAATCAGTCTATCATCATGTGTAGGACATGAGTAGGCCATTCTTCCCGTTCCATTGTACTTGTTTTGAAGAAGATTCTAAAGTAATATCTAGGTTCCTGGCAATCTTCTTTCATGAACACTATAAAACTGGTGCAGAAGAAAATATTGTGAGTCTCTCATTCATTTACATAGCTATATCTTTTACTGCTTTTTATTGTTTTGGCATGTTTTAAAGGATGCTGCAAATAGAATTTATTGTATTGCTAGAGAATGATTAATTAGAAAAGTTGTTCTTTTAATTACAACTTAATCGGTAAAGAAACATATGAACTGAAAATTTCCTCTGAGCAAAAATGAAAACATTTGGATATTCTTTAACCCAAGAAGTACTCATTCAGAACGGATAAAATGATTCTTCATTCTCTTTGTCCAAGCTGAGAGGAAGGCGTCACCTCAAGAAGCTCAATATAATTCCCTTCCTATCATTTTTCACATACCCTGTGGCTCCTAGTTCTATGTGAGAACTATCATTTTATGGTTAAAACATGGACCAGGAGATAATGGACTTGGACTCTGTTCTCAGCCATGCTATATACTTTTCTTGTGACCCTAGGAAAGTCAGTTCATACCTCGCTGTCTGGAAACTAAAGATAATTAATTTTAGTGGGGAATTGAAAGGCTTAATTAATGTGGACTAACTTTCACTTAAGCACTTGTGAAGTACATTGGGATCCTCAAACATAAATGGTTGCTGTTAAAGTCTTCTTATCCAAACAGGAAACAAAGAACATAAATGTTGTGTAAGGATCTGGTCTTCTAGAAAGCAAGTCCATGCCTGCAAAAAGACCATACTGAAAAAACTCAGTAGACATGCCTGGTAAGATTATTAGCTTAGTTTGCATATGAAGGAAGTTTGGAAACATTAGGCAGTAATCCACACAGAACCTAAATTTCAAAAAGAGTAAATACTTATGTGTTCAGTACTTACATGTAGCATAAAAGAAGAGAGAATAAAGCTCACAGAGAGAGTAACTGCTGATTACTTACTGTGTGCTGGCTGTATGTGTGCTGTGATTCTTTGAGTAAATCTTCCTGTCCAAGATCCTCTTTTTCTAGCTACTGGTGCACAGTGACATCCTGACACCAGTGATGAGGCTTGAACATTTTTTCCCTCCTTCCCTTTCTTTTACTCCTTGTTGTCTCCCATTCTCTTTCATTTCAGCAGTTCAATAATGCTGAAACCAAGTTCCCTTCCCTTTTGTTTGCTTTTCCCTTGTCTATTGATCAACCATGTTGCTTTATTACAGACTCTGTAGTATTAACCACAGTATAAACAGAAGCTCTTAGCAGGAGAGCTAGTTGGATTTCCCTGCCCTCTTACACAACTGAAGTTTCTGCAGCACCACTTTCTTGTTTGTTTTCAGGGATTAGTGGCAATATTCCACATCCAGCTGACATAACGAGGCATAAGCTTCTCTCAGAGAAGGCAAGGCACCACTGATTTTTAAAAGACCTTAGACTGCTGTGCTACTAAGGATGGGCATGGAAAATTTGAAAGGCAGAAGACTACCCTCAGATCTGAGTGGCAGTAAGATTGCTGATGGGTTTTTGCGCAGCGCGAACTGTTTCCATGAACACTGCATTCTCCTCAAAGCCAAATTCAAAGTGTCTGTATGGATTATCTCATATGCATGTGTGTGTTGTCACTTTGTGTTAGTCAGAGGAACATGACATCATGTGATAGACAAGAACACTACTTTGTACCGTATGGCCTAATTCAAGACTTTTCACGTGAAACATTTGTTTTGTTTTGGTTTTAAGACATTTGCTTTTCTAGCTACTCTGTTTTAATTAGAGCTCAACCTGAACCACAAACGATAGATTTGAACTTTCCCAGAGTTCAGTGGTGTTCAGAACTGGCTTTTGGTTTGGCCCATCACAAAGACAGGGGTCAGCTTCAAAGTTCAGATCTCGAAATGGGCTGCTACAAAGAAGGGGGATGAAAAGATTGTTTAGTGAGACCCATATCTCACTTTAATGGTGGATTTGTAATACAGACACTTAATGAGTTTTTTGAACATACTTGTATGTAAGCAGTGTCCCAAAAGCTGTTGTTAATACTAATTTATCTATTTAAATACTCTACTATTTATACTGCAGAAAGGGACTCTTTCCTTCTTTCCTGGTCACAAGGCCTGGATCCTGGTCTGAAGCTGAAGTACCTTAAAAACCTACAGATTTTGCTTCTGATCGCTGTTTAAAACTCATCAACCAGTTCTAGGTTACCATACTTAAAACCAATGGAAGCTCTTTGTGGGATAGAAATGTGATCTTTTTATCCCCATAACATTTAGTTTTTTCAGCTGAAAGGGCAGCTAACTCAAAGACTGGCATCTGCTCATTTGTCACACTCTTGCAGGCATGGATAAGCATTTTAGGTGACGTTGCTCAGTATATGGCAAAACACAATCTTAACACAACATAAACAACAAATTACAACCACTGTTTTTACACTGGATAAGATAACCGGTCTGGTAGGGTTAGTTGAACAGGTTCAGATTAAACACTGATTCAGTATTTAATATGAACATTGATTAAGTATCTTTCATGTATCCTAAGACTCATACAATTCTTCCTTGTTAATGTGAATCTCGTCACTTCCCAAGTTCTGTCAGGACCAGAAACTCCAGAGATGAAGAAAAGACTTTGCTCTTGTGATGCTTCCAGACTCATTTTGCAAACCAGAGAGGTTTGGACCAGAATCTAAACTTTGTGTATTTATCCAAACCCCTATGAGCTTTTTACTCTTTTAAATCTCTTTCATATGTGTGATTTTTGCCATGTCTTGTTCACTGGGTTTGCAAGCTTGACTAGCAGGCACTAAGCTAAGAAGTACAGGCATCATTACTTGAACCTAGCTCTCCTCCATGAAAGATTGTCAGGCAAGTTAAATGTGTCAGAAATGAGAATGCAGCCACACGAGCAGTGTTGGAGCATTTGGAAAACATTTAAGCAAATTTGAAGGCAACTTTCAGTCCAGCCTTTCTACTGTAACTTTCTCATTTGCTTTTCACAAAGCCTAAGTTCTGATGGCAGTGACTTATGGGTTTACTGCCCAGCTGTTTGCCCTATGCCTGGAAGATGTGATCTCTGCAGCAGAACTAGCAGAGCAGAGCACAGGCTTATACTGAAGATCCGCAAACACAGCCTCTCTGCTGCAATCACCAAGGAAGGGCTAGTTTGGCTTGGATTGTATGCTAAAGCAAATGAGGCACGGTCCTTCTGCTGCCATGAGTGATATCAAGGGAGTGATAACATCCTAAACAGCCACATCAAGGCTCACCGCGTCTCACCTGTCAAACCCTACTTGGCCAAGAATGTGCCAGAGAAACACATTAAAGCCCACACAGTAAAAGGATGAGTGGTGAGTCACCAGTGACAGTGCCCATATTATAGAACTGCTTGTGAAATTTGACATATTGAGTTGGTCCTGTAAGGTATCCTGCTGGGTAGTAGAAAACCTGCCAGGAACTTTTGTAAGCAACAGATCTGTAGGAAAACCATACTGAGCAATATGCAGAATTATCCTCCAGGAGACAATCCAACAGCAAATCCCAGCAAATGCAACAAGAACCTCTCTGCTAGGTTCCTGTGCAGTATTTTACAGAAAAAGACAACATCCTGCTATATTATTTAATACAAATTATTTTTCCTATTTTTTTGTTAGGCTTAAGAAATAGTCTTCTGTCTATGTTTATACAGCTTTGAAGAATATCTTAAGGCTACCTTGAAATGCAGAGTTACTGAGCAAGATGAAAACATAACAATTTGTGTGTCTGGAAAACACTCTCTCAGGCACACAGGAGCTGTTTATCCATGATCAGTAGTCTGAAATGCTTTTCAGAGGCCCTAGACTGGCTGTCACCATTTCTGAGTGGGCAGTACTTCCTCCACATTCATTGCTATTACCACAAAAGGGTGTGTAGATCAAGGTAATTCCAGATGTCATTTATTTCAGTTATTTTACATAACAGTCCTCTTGTATTGCTGTTGCAGTGAAAGCTACAATGTGAAGACAGTTATTTCTCTGGATTTAGATTGTAAATCTGACAAATATTTAAATATTTATTTATTAGATCTTGTCTCAACCACATAGGTGCCTAGTATAAGAAATTCAGTTAAATGAAAGATAACTGCTGCTCTGCATAAACCTTTACAAATGTTGTGACTAAGCAGAATTAGTACCTTATTTAATATAAAAGGATTCTAATTCTGTACTTGATAGAATCAAGTTAAATGATACTCTGAAAAAAACCCATAGAAAAATGTAGAAGAATTATGTTTAGTAGAATATCCCAATCAGTGAAACCAAGAAAGTCATCTTCTGTCTTTTAATGTAATGAAATCTTTTCTCCCCAGTGAGAATATAAAACAGGATAATGGACTGATAGTGGAATGTTTTAAGGGTGGGATCTCCTTTTCTAAAACCACCATATACCCTCAGCAATTACACTTAGATGACTGCTGCCAGCACAGTTGGAAAGGCTCACTGTGCAGCGGAATCTGGCTTAACTCTCTGGTGGGATAAATTTAGACTCTCTCCCTTTCTTTGCATTTTCTACTCCCAGTTTTGGGGCTTCCCCATGCAGTTCAATGGCTTTTGGAAGTCTTGCTTTTTTGGTGTCTGATTCTCTCAGTGTTTGGTAAGTCTGGATTCCTATCCTGGCCACATGCAAAATACTAGGTGGAAGAGTATCTAAAAGACAGGCTTTAGAGCCAACTTCCCTTGCAGATTTAACTCTATTTGCTTAGCTCTTGCCCTATAGATGTAATTGATTTTGTATACTATAAAGACTGGTGTCTAATCTGAAAACAATACCTTATACCTGCAAAATGTCTTGGGTTAGACTTGCTAGCCAATGCTTTCTATGTTACCAAAATATTATTTCTAGATTAATATATATATAAATATATATCAAACAATTGTGTTGGGTAACATAAGAAGCAAGTATGCATAAAAAGGCCATGCTGAAATATAGAAGAAGCCAGCTTTTAAGATCCTACTTAAAGCTGCACACGCCCTGCTAGTAGTCAAGAAACATCAACTCCAAACTGGGACATGAAAACACTTAGCATCTCACTGAAACAGAAGCAAATACAACTTCAGCAAAACTCATGGCAATTAATTATTTTTTCAAATTAAAAGTAAAGGAAAGATGAGGATCTAATGATATGAAAGTATGGTACGTGAGTGCAGAATATTAGGAGTGGACTCTAAATGTTGTATACTTCTCTGGTAGGCATGGTGATCCTGAGCATTGCTGTGTCCAAATCCCTTTATGACTGGCAGTAGATGACCCGTTCAATACTATGCTGTAGCAGAATGTGGAAGAGCAGAGCAGAGAGGTCCCAGTCCCATGAGGTATTTCTTTTTTCTTGGAGTTCTCCCATCCCACCATGAAGCTGCATGGACATCCTCCCTGAATTTGTTTCAGCTGCTGGTTGAGAAGTGTACAGCTAAAGTCCTCTGTGGTCTTCCCACAAAGAGAATCCAACAAGAGGACAGTTTGTTCTCTTAGAGGTCTTTCTGCCGTATGCCTTAACCTCCTTGTGCCCCAATGAAAGAGGGGAAATAGTGTCTTCCTTCTGTTGCCCTGTTTAGTTGAGAGATGCAGCTTCTTAAGACAAGGACTACCTCTTCCATAGACAGATTTATGTCTAACAGCAATTTCAGCTATGTATGATTTAGTAATTTAATCATTATGGCAAACTGGTACTGCCCCACTAGTAGGGTTTGTGCAATATGAAGTAACATTCATGATTTAACTAAACTGCCTGAAGAAATTCTGAAGCAAGAGCTGAAATTTCATCTGCAACTTACACAGACACATACAGACACCCACCCACAGACACTTTGGCATGCCGAGGTATAGGAGCTTAGTGCTTATAACTACTCATAATTCAGTGAACCCTTTAAAAGGTGTTATTATTTAACATGTCTCTACAGCAAAGCACAGGTGTGCACAGTGATTTACAAAAGAATACAGGCATGACCACTGCCCTCAGGGCTCTGTTATCTAGGTTAGAAGTGACATAAGATAATACAGGAAAAGATGACTTCATGCAAATAGCAGCACAGATTTACTTTGAAAGAGATATTCTTCAGCATAGTGTGTTTATGTCAGACCACTGAAATGATTGCAGTGAGCTAATTAAAATACTGACCCAGAATAAAGTCCACTGAGAAGGTCTGATTCTGCAAGGCAATATCTGCTTAATATTCATAAGCATGGTAGTACAGATAACACGGTATTTGTGAAATTGGGCCCATAGAAAAGTCAAATATAATCAGAGAATCACAGAATAATTTAGGCTGGAAAAATTGACAGCCAAGGAGAACATTCATTCTGAACTGCTTTATTCACTACAGGCTCAATCCAAATTCTCAGTGACTAAGATGGTTTGGTAGCAATGGTAGCAACCTATCTTGACGTTGCAAGCATATTTTCTTTCTTAAATCAGAGTAGACAAAATTTCCCTTGCTGAGCACCACACAAGTATCTTAGAATACCTTTAAAAGGCCGTATATTAGTGCAAGAACACTGTCAAGAGCAAACCTAAAATAAAGAAAAATACGTGCCCACATAGCTATAGTTTCACTTTAATTATTGCTTTTATTTCTCCCTGTGAAAGGCCCTTGAACGAAGAGATCACAATGCCCTGCCAATTCCTACATATAAGAACTGTTACAGTGAATAGATTGAGGCAGTCGAATTATTAGACCAGACTAGACTAGACCAGAATAGATAACAAAATCTGCTTCCTCATAACCCCATTGAATGCAAGAACATTATCATGCTTTAGGACCTAGTTTCTCTCAGACGTGTTCAGGAGTCTATGGTTTCCAACAAGGGGTGCAAAGAGCCTTTAAAAACCCCAGTATGCTGCAAGATACCTCCAGCTGAGCTTTCACATATTACAACGTATCAAACCACTAGTCAGCATTGAAAAGAAAAAGCACCAAACATTCAGCAGGGAATCATTAAATCCCACAATGGGACGTCAGTGGGTCCAGAAGAGAACACAGGCAGGAGACAATCTCTCTGCTTCAGCTACTGCTTTCCACCCACTACTTTGATAGTATTAGCAGTAGCATTGTGAAAACACAGCCAGCTGTAACACTGCACAGGCTTTTATCAATGGTACAGTGTATCTATGAGCTACCCCCTCATGTGTACTGTGTATTTCTCAAGCCATGCTCTTGTGCATTCTCTAAATGAGTGCTTAGCACCATGCTCTGATTAGACCCTGATGAAAACAAGCAGTGCTGCTTTTGGATCAAGACTTAATTTTCCCATTTTCCGTAAGAATGAAATACAGATTGTTTGTTAGGGCTGAGTTAGTAAAAAATATTGGCTACAACTAATATAGTTTTTTAGGGGAGAGACCGAAAAATTCATATTTCTTTGGGCACTTCTAAACATCCTCACAAAGATTGCAGCTAATGCACTAACCTCACAGCAGCTGTCCCAGAAAACTTCACCAAGGCACATGCTGCCAAAAGACAGTGAAAAACACAGCAGAATTATGCTCACTTTGGAACAGAAATGCTGACTATTGTTTACAATTGCCAGGAGTTAACTGGATATGTTTAGGGGGTAATTAAGTAAAAAAACCCTGCAAATTGCTGGAAGCCTTGTTACAGACATCACTGTGGAAAGTACCACCAAGCCTTTAGAAAATAACCATGAAATTGGAAAAATGCTTGAAAAAATGTGAAAAGCAGAGGCGTAGTAAGTAGCTCTTTTTAATACAGGCTTCCAAAAGTATATAAATAGTGACAGCAAGGAGCTGCAAAAGGAGAGTGTGAAATATATCTGACTCATGCACAGCCCATTCTAAAACAAAATTTGACAAACCCACATGTGCAACACAAAACAATCCAGTTGACAGAGTGACTGTAGACTGATGGCCAAAATT
Organism: Psilopsiagon aymara; assembly: GCA_024733675.1. Classification (NCBI taxonomy): domain Eukaryota; kingdom Metazoa; phylum Chordata; class Aves; order Psittaciformes; family Psittacidae; genus Psilopsiagon; species Psilopsiagon aymara. The sequence continues at coordinate 68,481 of JANRGW010030455.1, read as the reverse complement.
CTGGCACCTCCAGACATAAAAAACTTAGCAGGATTCTAGAAATGAAAAATGCTGAATAAGAGAAAAGTTTGTAAATAAACTATTATGCTATAGTACTACACATTCTTAGCTTTGAAATCAGCAGTGCTTTCTGTCCCAACCATGTATGATCAGAAATAGATGTCATGAAGACAGCTAGGAAGGAGCTGCTGAAATCGTATTCAACCCCTGCTCTAGCTCTAGTCTGACTAAACAAGCCTATTTTAGTTAAACGATAGTAGAAAATAGGGTTTTAGGAAGGAAATGGGGAATGATCAGTATTGTAAAGAGAACATTACTCAACATGACCACTAGAAGACTCCATCAGATTTGACCAGAAAGTCCTGCCACAGTAAGAGATATTCAATCTGCACCAGCTTTATCATTCAGAAGTACATCTGAGCACAGGTGCTACAAGAGGGACCTTGCAACCTTGGGTAGCTATATAGCTATGCAGTCATATATAGCTATATGACCACAGGCTACTGAGTAATCAGTCATTCAGTCAGTACTTTTTCAGAAGAAAAAAGCTGGTCCACTTCTCAGTGGAGTGGACTCCTGAGGAAAGTGTAAATCAAGAACAATGTCAAAAAAGACAAACATTTCTCACATGAGCATTCACTAAAAAGGTCAATGGTGGTTATAGAACTAATGTCATAGAGGAATATCATCTCAACATTAGACAAAAGGAAGCATTTGTCCAGGCTGAATGCTTTCCAGTTAGCTGCCCTCTCTCTGAACATTTAATGAAGCCATTTTAGAACTGTCTGTCCTCAGAGTCACTAGTGCTGAAAACTTGTGGAGGACTCTAATTAAGAAGATTGAAAAGACAAATGTATTATCTCTGTCTAAAAGAAAAAAGGAAAGGAATTATAGGACCAATCAATTTAAGTTCAATAAATGAAAAAATATGGAAACAAAACCCCATTTGTAAGCTCATAACTGAGAACAAGGAGATGAGTAATAGTCAACAAGGATCTGTCAAGAACAGATCATGTTAAACCAATCTAGTTTCCTTCTTTTGCCACCCAGGGCCTCAGAGGCAGAAAAGCCACAGTTTATACCATGTATCTTGGACTTAAGTGAAGCTTTTTGCACTGCTTTATATGACACTGTCATAAGAAAACTAAGAAAATGCCAAAAGGGTACATACCATCTGGAAATCATAATTGAAGGGTATTTATCAAAATAAAAGGATGTGCTAACTGTGTTACCTTCTGATCTCTGCTGGAACTGGTACAGTCAGAATTATACTTTTGACTTGACCAAGGGAATAAGCGGTACCCATCGAATTTACAAATGATATCAGGCTGGGGATGGCTGCAAGGAAACTGGAGGAAGTTTGGGACAAAATTGAAAATTATCATGGAGGCATGTTCTGGAAAAGAAATAAAAAGAAAAAAAGACAACAAGAAAGAGGAGGTGGAACAGAAAGACAAATACAAAGATCTGTATGTGGGAATAATCAGTTACACAAATGCAAAATGGGAAACATCTGGTGTGATAGCAGCTGCACAGAAGACTACTGCAAACTGAGTAAGAGTCGAAAGTATCCCGCTGCTGTGAAAACACCATGCTGGCATGAGTAAACAGGAGTGTAGCATGCGAGTCATATGAAGTGCTCCTTCTGCTCTAACCCCAAGCAGGGAAGACCTCAGCTGGAGCACCCTGTCACGTCTTCAGCACTGCACTGCACTGCAAGGCACAGGCCAGCCAGCTGGGAAAGTAAGGAGAATGATTAGAGCTCTTGAAAGTGCTTTGCAAGGACTGATGATGGAACACATCTAGGAACTGGTGGAAGTCTTTAAATATTTAAAGCCTACTGCTAGAAGAAAAGAGTAATCACTTCTTAGCATCTGTAGAGAAAGAAGCAACGGATTTGCATTCAGAAAGAGAGTTTCAGCTTCATATTAGTAAAACATGTAATAGGGGTCCTGAAACACTGGAATAGACTGTGGAACCTCTGCTATGGAAGATCTTTAAAAAGGGGATAAATAAAAAGCTGTTGGGAAGGACATCTGCATTATTAGCCTGCATTAGAGTTGAGAGTCAGACTAGAAACTCTCTTGCATCTCCTGCCAGCCCTGCATTTCTGTGCCATTTTTTCCACTTGTACAACTTGATTTCAGTGGTCTGTAGTCCTGATATGCAGCAGTGGGTATAGTAAAATAGAGGCATACAGAAATTAAACCAAATCTTGCTTTTAGATTATAAGCCAAGAAGCCTAAAATCAATTACACTGAAAATGCAAGTAGAGAAAGGATCTGCTTCAGAGAGTAAGAAAACTCTCACTGGCTACTATTGCTCTTGGACCGAGCTCAAAGAGAAGAGCTTGTAATATTTTCCTTGAGAATTGCTAATGATGTGTTGAATAAAATACAAAATTATAAAGGAACTAAATTTATCTGTAAGTCTTCATCCAACCATACTTAGGGTGCTGTTGTTTGAGTTTTAGTTTACTCATCCAGATGCATCTATTGTCTTTTGCCCATAAAAAATGACTCAGTGTGTCCTCAGCTTCCACTTACAAAAGAAGACTTGCTGAAAAGGATAGGTTTGGCAAAAAAATCAAACTTCTGCCTGTAATGGTTAGTTTCTTCTTACCACTGACTTATATTGTATTGTGTCGTATAATCAGTCTGGTGTCTTGTGTAATTTTTTTTTGTTTAACAGCAATGTGTTGTCTTTTTTTCTATCATTGTTGATCCAAGATTTAGCAAATTACTGTCTAAACAGCATATATTCTACAATTCAATATTTCAAGTCCAATTATAGTTCTAATAGTTGACATTCACTAGCAGTCTTACTCATCTAGCTGCAGACATAAGACATTTCAGAATGATGCATGGAATAGCGATATTCTCATACAGTTACTCAGAAAAATAGAAGCCTTGCTAATGCCTATGAAAGAGTTAAATTTTAACTCTGCACTTACAGCTGAATGATCAAAATATATATTTAACAAACATGATTCTCTGCTTGTTGTGGGTACATGTTGAAAACACACTGCTGAATATATGTATGTTTGTGTGAAGTAAACTACAGTAATTATGGAACATGTAATAATTTCCACAGCAGACCATACTAAGTTTATTGCTCAGTTAGCAGTCTAAAACTTAGTCTGAGATGACATCTAAATTAGGGGTAAAATATAGGCTGTTCATGACTCCACCAATGGATAGACTCCTCTCACCCTATCTGCCAGAAATCACTCGTTAAGGAAGTAGTGATCCAGTATCTGTCTCTTTGAGCAGCAACTGCCCACATTGCTGTGTATTAAAAATACACTTTAAAATACACTTTAAAAATATACGTTAAAAATACAGCCCTCAGTTAGAATGCAAATGAACTGGCAGACCACAGGCAAGACTTTTCTTATGGCTTAGCAGATTGCAAGAAGTGACCTTTAGCACCTTCACTGAAGACAAAAGCCTTCATTTCAATTAGCACTGGTGGTTATCTCCTATTAGATTTTTTAGATGAGGCAGTTATCAGATCAGAGTAATATTCATGTTACCAATGAAAACATTCATTCTATGTTTTGTGAAGTAAGTCAGAACTTTCTTTGACACCAAATCAGACACTCCTAACAGTGAAAAGGGTGAATCTAAGGGTTTCAGTAAAAGCCAAACCAGTCTTTTCCCCTTAAAATAAAGCCTTGGCAGAATTATTCTGGTCTATGTGACAGAAAACTTTAAGATGTCAAACAAGAATTTTTCATCTGAGACGCAGATAATGGGCATATACAGTACCAAATAGCAAGATGGCCAGGATGTTCACTGGAAAAAGAAAATTCTAGCTTCAAAGTTGGGTCAAATCCCAAATTTGCTGTTATTTACAAGTATTTTCTCATTTCATGAACATTTCTAGAAAGACTTGTCTCTGTTTTGTTGCCGAACAAGAATATTTTTGAAATCTCAGAAAATTCCATAAAATGAGATTATTGTTCTACATTCAGGTATCACAGTAATCATTACTTAAATATTTTTAGCTGCCTAACAAAGACTTGCTTAGAACCTATTCCAAGTGATGACATGCTAATGGAAAGCTTTGTGTACAGCAGACACATTATTTGAGCACAGAGGTTTCCCTCCCTCCCCCATCAGCATTTTCTGATAGGCTCTACTGATCCCACCACTTTAGAGAACTGCTGAGGTAATGATTACACTGAAATCAAGGGAAGTTTTTGGAACATCCTTTAGTTAAAAAACATAAAGCAAAACCCCCCTTGATGCTTAGCAGGACAATCTAGCTTGCAAAAAGAATCTGATTTTCAACCAGATCCTGTTTCTGAGCCCCACTTATTTTAGAGCTGCCTTGAAACAGAAGAATAATCTCTTGAGTCAGTATGGTTTCCATTTGGTTTTATCCCATGACTTGACATAACTTCATCACTACTATAGCTCTCCAGTGGGTGAAAGAAAGATATTTTCCTCTATTCCTGAAGGTAATCAGGGGTATAATGTGAACAAGGCGGGGCAAAAGGAAGATAAAGACAGGAGATTCTTTAGTTTTACAAAACTCATCAAGGCAAGCACAGTGTGAAAACTCATTGACAGGTTACAGATGCAGTGGGGTGATAAAAAGGGTTACCTTGTACTATGGATACATGTGGAATATATTGAGTTTAAACATAAAACTTAAGCAACCTCTCTCTGGCTAATCTCTGAGTAAATCTGCAGAACTGTAGGTCACAGCTGCTACATTTCCTGACAGGAATATATTTCTGCTTGTTTATAAGCCATTCTACATGTGTTTCAAAGGTGTCTGAACAAAAATTTTCCTAGGTCTGATTTTGCATTCTCATTTACCCTCATCCTGAAGAAAAAGAAAATGTAACACTGTGTATAGTTTCTATTACCTCTCATATTTCTAATCTTTTGATTTATAGATGAAGAATAGATTAAAAATCAAACCAAATCAAAAAACAAGATGAAGAAATAAATCCTTTAAGACAACAGGATGCATGTTAAAACATGGGTACTAGATTTTACTTCAGCTGCTGGGTAAAGAGGAGTCAGTATCGATATGTGTTTTTAGAGAGCACACTGGGAGCTAGAACAGTGGTTCCCAAACTTTTTTGGATTGCTCTCAAGCCTCAGAATTTCTTGTGGACCACCAGACATCATTATCATCAAACTTTTAATTGAAAACACTATTAAAAACAGTGTTTAATATGGCTCTGTGGATTAGCTGTGAACCCTTCACAGTGGCCTCCTGGACCACCAGTGTTCTGTGGACCACGGTTTGGGAACCACTGAACCAGACTACACACATCGTACACCCCAACAAAACACTTCTGTGTCTGAAAGCAAAGTCAGTCCTTCTATTGCGTGATGTGCTTAAATAATACACAAGTCACTTTAACTTTCTTAGTACCTGAAGAACACAGCACCCTTTTGTTTTTCTCTTACCTTAAGTTTCATTTTTTATTGCTTTGGAGAAACAAGTATATGGTGCCAAAACAACAGTTTATGGTTGTTTCTTGTAGGATCTTTCTCATATCCGGCAGGGGTGTAACATTTCAGGAAGCTATCTATGAAAATAAGAAATATAAACCATAAATATATATATATATATAAAAAAGAACATACACCCACCCCCCAC
>JANRGW010030455.1:23740-62741 GCA_024733675.1 Psilopsiagon aymara | reverse complement strand
GGTCATTCCAGAATAGTTATGATATTTGTGAATACTAAAATAAAAATTAGAAATAGCTTCTAAGTTGTTTTGGTTTGTGTTTTTATTTCCTTCCTCTGGAAAATTTGTTCTTTATTTTCCTTCCCAAATCCATTAATGATGTTAAAGCTCTGTGTGTGGTCATTAAGGCATTTCAGCAATTTTCTGCAAATTCTTTGCAGTTATTCTTTGGCTTCACTATTACAAGATTGTCTGTTTATCACTAGATAAACACACGGAGGAAAATGATGATAAGCACTGAGAAGGGAACTTGTAGTGAAATGGTATAAATAAGAACAGCAAAAAACACCAAAGGCCATGATCCAGCCCTACATTAAGTCAGTGACAAAGTGTAGTCTCACATGAGAGCAGAAATGGACTACAGGATCCCTTTCAATTGTTCAGTCTCTGTATTTCCTTGCTTTTGTGCACCCCACAGGCAACTCAGCAAACCAGTGCATAGTAAAGAAAGGGGGCTTGTTTACCTTCCTTCATATACTCAGTATCAACAACTATAAAATGGAATTGGGAATGAGGAAACTTGGCAAGTAGTGGATTATAGCAAAAAAAAAAAAAAAAAATAAAAAAAAAAAAAAATAAAAAAAAGGGACTATTTTTTTTTTTTTTTTTTTTTTCCTAAGGCTGTGCTTCCATGGCAGTATCTCACTTGCTTTGGACAGGAAATAATACTTCCACAGCATTTCCATAATTCTTGCATGTTCAATAGCCAAGGTAATGCAGAGGTTTGAGTCAGAGTGGGGGTGGAAAAGGGTCATTACAGCAAAACTAATATGCAAGAGAAGCCAGCAAGGGAAAACAGTAGCTTCTACTATAGCTTGAAAGAAAACAAAACCTACCCAGCTGTTTTACTTATAGGCATCTCTTGCAATACTCTACACACAGCATCTCTAATGGATGTTACTGGAGCATTTATAAAGGAGGATTAATAATCTTCCCCTCTGTCCTAGCTCTCTTGCACATCTGAAAGGGTCTGGTATTTCTTATGTTGTCTGACTGCTTTTCTTTTCCCATGCAGTGCACAGTTAGAGGTACCTCCTGCTTTCCAGTGAGCATTGCCACCAGTGACTCACTTATTATGCATGTGAAATACGTAAGGTTCAGCTTGCAAACCTGACTAGACAGTGTGAAAACAAATCCTGTTGCTTCACCTCACCACTGTCCAGACTCATTGTCAAATTCCCCTCTGGCAAGGGGGGGCTAGGTAGGTCTATCAGACAGCTTGTGTTTGCCTGCGGTAATATGCCCCAGTTGCACCGAGCATTTTAAATATGTATGTAATTCAGTAAGAATGAGAAATACACACTTAGTAGTAATTCCCCCTTCACATTGCTGCCTGACACGATTGCTTTAAATAACGTGTATTTTTTTAGTAAGTGTGTGCTGCTTTTCTGCCAACCCATCAGCTTTTGGCTTCTCTCCACAGGAAGCAGGGAGGCTGCGTTCACCTATGCCATTACTGCTGCTGGTGTTGCACATGCTGTCACAGCTGCCTGCAGCCAGGGCAACCTCAGCAACTGTGGCTGTGACCGAGAGAAACAGGGCTACTACAACCAAGAGGAGGGCTGGAAGTGGGGAGGCTGCTCTGCGGATATCAGATATGGCATTGAGTTCTCCCGGAGGTTTGTTGATGCCCGAGAAATCAAAAAGAATGCACGGAGGCTGATGAACTTGCACAACAATGAGGCTGGAAGAAAGGTATTCCAGAAAGGAGAAGGGATGGGGAAACGTCTGCTGGAGGATGGGGGGAGGCTGGCTTGATGGCAGAGGCATCCCCTGAGGATTTACTCCTCTCTCTGCTGTTATCCTACACCCACATCAAGTTACCTGATGGCATCTAATGTTTACATTCTGTTGCTGTTTTTTTATTCTGAGCTGGCCATGTATTATAGATGTTGCCCTAAATGATTCTGCTTCCTAAGCCTTCTTTCCAGTCCCACCGATAACAGAGAGGGCTTTGCTGGAGCTGTTTGGCATAATGATAAACCTTTGCTTTTCATTTCCTTTGCAAAAACCTAGCAAGAGATTGTCAGGGCTTGTGATGTGACACAACTGTGCCTGCATTGCTGAATTCCCACAGCACTTGAAGCTACTTATTCCATTCCATTCAAAACACTTCTTTGACCATAGCTCTAAAGAAATGCACACTTCATAACAAATGCACAACTGTCTGTTTTTCACTGCAAGCTACAAATGGCTGTGTAAGTGTCCCTTTGGAAGAAAAAAAAGTTCCGTATCTGCAACCATAACTGAGTTGCTTGCAATGGAAACTATAAACATTGTGGAGCTGTGCTGATTTATGTCCACTGAGTAATGATCCCCAATGCTTCCCCTTTAAAAATTATAACAAATATTTCTGCCCAATATATACATACTTCAGAAGAGATTTTACTATACCCTTCAAAGTATTTTCCCCCAGGTAAATAAATGCTGCTTCTACCTTCCAGTGTTGTAGGAGACTCCAACATATCACTTCTCCACACCTAGCCCCCAAAGTTGGACTGAAATTTTCTCCTCTAAAACAATGTGTGCTTTCAGTCCTACACTGAGCACTAGCCACTGAGGTGAGCAGAGGTGGCTGAACTGGTACAGTTTGTGGGTGAACTGGTACATTTCATGGTTGTACTAGTTGAAGTAGTACAAATATCTTAGTGCCTGTATTTTATTTTTGACACTCAGCTCATGCAACAAAACCTCCTGGGGGTTCAGTTGGCTCTGCACTGAAACTGAAGGTGGTGTATGGGCAGTTATTCATTGGGATGAAAGTAAGACATAAACACAACATGGTGAAAGTGACCAGTTATGAGGCATAATCTCAAGTGTAGAGACAGGATCAGTACTTGAATGATGGTTGAGGTGAAGGTCTTCAGACAGCTGACTGAGGAGCCAGACAGAAAAACATCCTTAAGAGAGGCACAATCTTTTTTTTTGAAAACTTGCTACCACAGGCATAAGAGCACCTCATATGCTTGTACGAGAAGACCAGAAGCTTGGAAGACCAGCTCCAGGTCTGACCACTTCTCTTAGCCTGTTTCACCTCAGCATCATGCATTGTGTTTGGATGCAAAAGAAGATGGAAACCACATGCTAAGATTGTAAGGCAGCATTTATTACTGCCAGATACATTATTATTCCTGCTTAAACTGGCAGCCTTCTGTAGTGGGCATTGTGCCACCCCCGCAGAGATGATGGTGAATATGCCCTATTTGGAATAGGTTACAGTTAAGATGTGAAAGAGGGACAAAAGAGCAAAAAGTGCATACATAGATGGAGAACAGGGAAGTCCCTTATCCAAGGACAGAAGGCGGCTCTCTATGAGCCAGGCACTGATCCTAGGTCCCTCAGTTCTAAATATAGCTCAGTAAACACTAGACCACATTGCTGATTCTTATTAAGAAAATTATATTTTTACTTTTCATCAGAATTTCATAAGCAGGGGGACGTAAGCAAACCGAAGAAGTGTTTCCTTTTACAGATTTCTTGTAGCAGCATTAATGCAAATGCATTTCTTTCAACATTTCCAAAAACTTATTTTTGTACAAGTGCTCTTACAAAACCAAATGATAACACTCTCTTTCATGTTTTTGAGACAGGAACAAAAAGGCTTGTAAATACTGGCAATATAGGTGGTTTTTTTCCCCAATACATTTTCTTTATAGATCCCATTTAGGAATTTACCCACTTTTTTGCTGTTGGCATTTTTCAGTGGTTATTTATACCCATATGTATTGACTGTAATCATTAATGCATCCTGTCACTTTCAACAGCTAAGTATGACTGAAAGGATTTTGTGTAGCTTTTTGTTTTTAAGCACAATCCATCAAATCCCAAGGAATGTGCTCACATAAAAGATGGTTTGGGGGTCATGTTTAGAAATAATGTTTGTGTTATGGCATACATTCCCATGAAATGAATATGCAAAGTTATACTGTATATAATAGTGATTTTGGTTCATCTGAGATCATCTGCTATTTGTATAAATAAGACATTTTGAATTTTAAAAATGACTGAAAATTAAGGTTAGAACAGAACTCTGGAAGTTAGGATATGTTTTCTCTGTTTCAGAGTTGGGCCTTTGCAAAAGCAGTCACAGAGATTTATGCAATTTCAATGTGAAATCACATGTCCCTCCTGAGAATCCAGGCAAACTTGAAATCTGACCTATGCTCACCTAAATTTGACAATTTTGAGGGCCCAGGACAAACATGATTTGGATTGTGAGCCTGACACAAAATCTGAAATGAGGAGATTTGCTTATGTGCGATTGTCATTCTGACACTCAAGTCAGAAATAACTGCAGTTATGTCTGGAGACTTTCTGAATCTCAGTACTAAACCTCCATTTTTCTTCCCTTTCCCATCCAAAAACCTTAAAACACAGCTGCGAAAAGCTTGTACCTCCCCGAGTAAGACTGTGAGCACCATCCTGCTGACCTGCATGCAACTCCTTTTAAGATTCGGAAACAGTTTGGAACCAAGCTTCTGGTTCATAGCTGCTATTATTAATGGTAAAAGTAAGGGTATTTTTCTCTTGTTATGAATAAGAATAAAAAATAAGAAGGAAACCCTAAGCAACTCAGATTTTTTTTTTTTTTTTTTTTTCTTTTTGTACATCTTTGTTGCTTTGGAAGTTCTCAAATAATCTTTTCAACATTAAGGTAGGAATGCCAGGACAGTGAAGGAAATATATGCATTTTTAGTTTCCTAAAGAGATTTCACAGCACTTTAACTATTAACAAAAAATTGTTTTTCTATCTGTTATGTTAAGGCTCATGGCTCTTGCTCGGTCTTACCAAATTGGCTTTTTGAGTTAGGTTAAGAACAACAATAGTTAGCCAGTAAATCTGCTATCTTCATAATAGTCTTCTCTTCAAATCCCAGAGCTTCCTAAGACAGAAACGTGAGGAAAAATGGATACAAAGAATTCCCAAACCCACCTACAGTTATTTTCAACTTGCTCAGTGGAAAGCCCTTGATAACCTCACTAGACCTCTACCAGGTGGACAGAAGATCATTTCTAGGATCATTATCCATGACTCTGACCACCAGTTTTGTCCCCAGAGCAAAAGCTGGCACATGTGCACCTCTTGCGCCATTGCATGGACCTCTGCACGTACCAGCACAGGAATCTTGCCCACCCTCAACATCCCCCAGCACTTGTCCCAAGCATGCCTGGGAGTCAGAGGCGTTTGTAACTATAGCAGTGACTATAATGTTTTGCTCTCATAGGAATGGTTTAAAAAGCTGGCCTGCTGGTATTTCACTGTTGTTAAAAATAGAGTTCTGAGGAATTTGTCTTTGAGGAAAAAAGAAGCATGCTGAATAATTAATTGCACAAACCTTGCAAACAGATGAGGGGGCAGTTCTGGGGTCCTTTAGCTTAAGTCTGGGGAGGAGATTCTTTGCACATCATTGATAAAGTATCTTCTTGGAAAAAAAAGCAATATTTAGGCTTTTCAGGGAATTTCTGATGACCGTGGAAAGGAATGAATCCTTTAATTGCTTTGCGTTGCATCCCGTAATGGCTCTGCATTGCACTTCTATGGATTGTTTCAGCTAATGGCAAGTTTGTGAAGTTTCTAATAAATCTGTAATGAATAGCACCAGTAAAAAAAATAACAAACTTGCCATTTGTGCCATTTGGAAGAAATTAATGTTTAGTGAATCCTGGTGACATGAGAGGCTGCTGATGGGAGATTTATGGTTTGTGGCAAAACAGCGCCATGCTGTGTAAAAGCCTAAAGTAGCTGACTTCACCACCAGTTTTTAAATGTCCACTATGATTCAGGATTGAAAGTACAAGTGTGGTAAATGAAAACAAGCCCCCAAAGGGAGACTAGTGTTAGTCTAATGCAAAAGTGACTGAAAGAATGGCATGTTGCAAATCTGAATGTTTACAGAGAGATCTGTGGGCAAAACTTTGATAGAGTAATGAAAAATTAAATACCAACAAAACCAAGTAAGCTTTGATGCTGTTTTATGAGACAGCTTTCTACCATGTATTTTTAGAAGCAAGTATCTTTATCCTGGGATAAACGAACTTAGAAAGAGTAACATCTGGGAATGCACACCATTAATCTTAACTTTTTGCTGAAAGCTTCAAAACAATGACTGCCTCTCATGGGGAATCTCAGTTATAAATATGGGGTTTTCTGTTTGTTTGCTTGTTTTTAAGGGGGCAGCTAAAAGAATAAGCTGACAAATTGGTAGCAGATCACAGCTTTTACCAAAAAGAAAAAAAGAAATGTTTCTAATAGTTTATCAATCAATTATGCTCTTATGATAGACAATGACTGCGGTTATGCAGAGAAAAAGCTAGCCTGTTTCTTTCCCTTCCAGAAACACACCCATTACACTGACTGCCAGCAATTCAGCCTGGTACCATCCCAATATTTATTTCTTTGCAATGTTGATGGTTTTTTCTTGTTCTTTTTTTGGGATGCCTGGAAGATGATGACATTTTATTTTACATTTGAAACAACTAGAGTGTAGGCACAAAAAATAAAATGCAATTCAAAGTCTCTTTGGAAGAGATTATTCAATTATTTGGGACATTTCCACCTAAGCCATGGTTAGTTCTTACAGTTCCTGGCACCGCAGGACTGTGGTACTCGGAAGGCTTTTTTTGCTGACATTTTTTGGCTGTAGAGCAGCTAATGAGGTGATTTGTTGGTTGCTGTTCATTATACATATATAAGTATACACACACACCTCCACATGCATATATGTAGAGTATGTGTGTGTACATAATTATGCATATTTATGCATATCTATATGCATTGTGCATAAAATATATCAGAAAGTGTTAGGTCATTTCACCTCTCATAAAACATTTAAATTAATAAAGTCACTTCTGCAAGATGCACAGCATGACCTAATACATTGCAGCCTGCCCTCACTGTCACTCAACAGGTCATAAAGATTAAAAGCAGTGTTCAGAAAAAGACTGGATAAAATGCTCAAAGTCACTGTGGAGGCTGAATGCCAGTTTCAAAAGTGAAAGCCAGCTAAGTTTATGCTCCTATAAGTCTAAAGTGTTCTTAAAAATGTGACTTTGTTTCCTGAATCATTTCAGTGATTTAAAGAATGTGACTTTCCAGGTTTTACAGGCCTGAGTCCATCATTCGCTGAAAGTTTCTTTCTCTGAAAGAGAGGAACTAATTCACTGCACATCCCTTGTGAGAGCACTCGTGAAAGAAAAGATTTTGGTAGTTCTACTTCATAGCATACTTTCCACTTTCCTACTTAAATTGATTTGCAGACAGATATAAATCCAATTTCAGAAAGTTTGGTGTTGCAGCTTGGGTGGGTTAGATGGATAGCTAATGCTTATCCATACGTCCTGAATATGCAAGCTTTGGCTCAAAATCTCATGAGGATAGCTCTCTTGCTTCCAGTTGGGCTGGGTTTACTAGCTTACTTTTTTCTTCCAGAAACACACCCTTAACATTGACTGCCAGAAGCTACATCTGGTACTATCCTACTTTTTGAAAATTTTGCCTTAAAATTAGAGGAGGGGAATAGCCAAATGTTTTAGGACTTGCTAAATGGTTTTATTCTAGAAATGCACATGCCCATGTATAAAATGCAATATGTGCAGACGCATACCATCCACATAGTAAAAAATTACTGTACCCCTTCAAAACTGACATCTCTATAAAGGCTGACAGAATAAAACCATCAATAAAATATTTTTAACCCTTTAAGTTGATATTTAAAATTTTACTTTCAACCTTCACAGCAAATTCCACAGAAAAGACAGTGAAATACTGCAGTCACACTTGTTTTGAGGGTGATGTGAAGAGTGCTTCTCAAGATTTTTGGGTTTTTTACAATTCACTCTTAAAATAGAATTCAGAAAGTTTTAACCAATTGCAGCAGTTTATTGGTCAAACTTAGCAGCTATTTTATCTTCTTCTGGAAGGCAGAAAAGAGGCACAGATGAGTTAGGCTCTATAGCCCATCTTCATGCTAATAAGGAGTTTCATCTCAGTATCCCAGGATTATTTTCTTGCTAGCTGAATGGAGAACTTGGGTAGACAGCAGTGAACATTCTTCAGTTTGTTTTTTTTATTGCTTTTAATGGGGTTATTATGGGAAAGAGTGACTTACCTAGGAGGCAGGTGGCGCAGGAGGAGGTGAATTGATGCCTCTTGCAGTTCAGCGGATCCACAGCCCTGCGGAGCTCTGGTCAGTGTCAGGAAAAGAAAGTCTCATGCTGTGGCTGGATACTGACCTGCTGCAAAGCAGAGGCTCCCTGCTCTTGATAAAACAATAAAGGAAACAGGGATGTGAAAAGAGGCTAAGCACAGTAACTCAGTTCCTCGTCTCCCATCCCACAAAGTATAAATGCCGTTTTAAAGCTTGATGGAACAACTTCACAGAAGAGTAGAAAGAAAAATACATCAGCTGAAGCACCTGTTTACTGCTGGCTCCATGTTTTCTCTTTACAGGGCTGGGCACAGCCCAAGGAGTCATGGCATGAACTGCTCAATTTTGGGCTCTGTGAGATGCTATTAATGAAGAATATTTTCAGGGCATTTGTATTGGAGTGACATTACACCCTGCTAATGTTAGTTACACCCCAGGATATCTAAGTTAATTAAAACAATCCCAAAAAACGCAACTTTGTTTCCCAGATTGGTCCATGAAATCCACATTTTGTCAGCAGTCGTGGACCCCAGCCTGCGCTGAAACTGTTACCCAGTGCCCACATCACCATTGACAAGCTATTGGCTCTTATGGCTGCAGCTGCATGAGTATCAAAGGGGTGGTGACATCTTGTGACCAGCATCCATCTCTCATTGTTATTACCCAAAACCAAAAATTGATCACTTGCATATTTGATGGGAGAAAAATGAAGTTTTCTATTTCTTTTTGATGCTGCAGTCAAAAAGTAATATGGATTTTGTTACATTCAACATCTGGTCCAAAAATGTGCATTTCCACTAAGGAAAACACAAACCAGAAAAGGCAAGCCAAAACACACACACACAAAAAGTTACTATTGTTTCTACATATTTTATCCAGATAGGATTTTTAATATGTACAGAAACTGTATCTGATATTATGCAGTTGGGTCTAGATATGGAACTTGAAAGGATGAATTTCTTTTCATGCATATCATTTTGTTTTATTTCAGCCTTTGCTAGTCTTTTTCTACTTAACTGGCAACGGACAACCCTCAAATTGCATTTTCAGGGTATGATTTATATAGGTATAAAAATATGTGGGATAAGAAAGCTTTAATATTGTATTTCACAATTCATTTAACAAAGTAGCAGTAGTTAGAAAATTTTGCTTGGCAAGATCATACTAGGGTGGGAGTGGGCCTGTGTGTGGAAAAGGGACTTAAGGAATGTTCCTACCATTACTCTGAAGCAGTACAGTCCAGGGATGGGAATTTGCTCTGGGAGGTAGATCTTTCTGTAAACCATTCAAGATTAGATATGAGGCACTGACATATGACAAATGAACTGCTGAGAGTGGGTTGTACGAGCTAATGATTTTCAATCTTTAATCAGGCACCTACCTTGGCATAAGGTATTAGATTTGAGTAAATAAATACTTTTAAGGCACGGGGTCAAAGCTTGATGCGAATTTTGCTGAGAAGAATAGAGGAGGAGGGAAATTTAGGAAGAAAAATGTTATCTGCTCTTCATTCACAGCATTGAGCTAACAGGAACAAATCCTGGCACCTTTGCCTGGTCAAGTGGCACCTTGCTGCAAGTGGGAAGCTGCTCGAGATACCATGAAGACAGACATACCTCTGTGAAAGTCAGACCATGCTGGCTTGTCAGCAAATAGGAGTACTCCACTGCATCTGGGTGGAAAGAGAGAAAAAAAGTTGCTTAGAATCTGCTTAGTTTGGGCCTTGTATTCCCTGACCTTCAAGTTTTTGGGCACAATTTTATACCCACAGCTGACTGTGGGCACACAAATTATAGCATTCAGGAATTTAACTACCTGATGATTGGGCCTGTGCTCAGTGTTGTAACCCCAAGCATTCCACATTCATGAGAGAAGCCTCTAAAAAAAAAAAAAAACCTGAGAGATCGGCTTCAAGATTATGGATTAATACTTTTTGAAACTTCGGCTTTTTTTGAGCCTGTGTGGCTTGCATTTGCAAGTTCTTCCACCATCATAAACAGTGGGAACCTTTGAAAAAATACAGCAGTGAAATCAGATTTCTGTACAGCAAAATGACTCATGAAACTGGACCTTCAGAAAGACAAAACCTAAAAGAGAAATCATGGCTTAGGATAAAGTTGTACTTTATTGTACTACAGAAGATGCCAGGCAGTGCTGTGCATACATGGCAGCATCTCAACCAAATATGCACACAGAGGCAAACATACGCACACACATACCCACATATAAATGTACGTATACAAAGATATCCCTAGGACACCAGAATGGTTGATATTTTTGTCTGTCAGGAACATTTTCTGTTGTATTAGGGAAGCACATCAGTGACAGAGATGAAGGCTCCTTGGAACAGTGTCCAG
Source organism: Psilopsiagon aymara (assembly GCA_024733675.1). Taxonomy (NCBI): domain Eukaryota; kingdom Metazoa; phylum Chordata; class Aves; order Psittaciformes; family Psittacidae; genus Psilopsiagon; species Psilopsiagon aymara. Next base: position 52,198 of record JANRGW010030455.1, on the reverse strand, counting down.
TGTGTTGAACCCACACAAGAATAAGGAGTCTCACAAGCTCCACCTCCTCCCACTCTCTGAGCAAGTTACTGACTTGGCCTTTTCAACCAAATAACAGACATCAAAAATACACAGAGAACATGACAAAATATGTACTTTTCACCAAGATTTACTACTTGGGGAAAAGAGGAGCATGAATCAGATGTGGCAGACCTATCCCATTGGCAATGCTTTCCTGGAAGTCCTTAGATCTTATTACTATTTGGCAAAGGTGTAGAAAAGGTTGCCCCCATCCACCTTTCGTCATGGATTTTGCTGCAGCTCTTGTGGCTGCAACTGAATGTTGACTAGTGGTTGAGAAAGCTGTAGAAACAGGCTAGCTAAAGAAGAACATATTTCAGCAATATCAAGCAAAGCTTCTAAACACTTTAATATCTCTCTACATGCACATCTAAATGCCAATAGAATACATTAACCCAGTTTTGTGGGAATGTTGTTTGCGGGTCTTTTTAAAAATCATGTACTTTTGCACAGGCAGAAAGTAGAGATGGAGGAGACCATGGAGACCCCAGAAAGACCCTGTAGTTTTTCACAAGGCATTCCTCTACTCACTGGCACAGAAATACTGCATTTTCTTTTCTAGAGTAGTTGCAGCTGCAGGAACTTCTCTAACTAGTAAACCTTCCTGGAAATCAAATTTTCTGCCTCTGATAGGTTAACTTGACCTTGATCTGGGAAAAGCCTGTGGTTCCAGAAGGTTTAAGGTATTCTTGAATAGGATGCTCAGCTGTCTTGTACTTGCTACTGTATGTTGGCAAGGGAGAATTAAAAACAAATATTCTCTTTAATATTGAAACCCCAGAAATTTGGGAAAAAACAAAACATACAATTTAAGTGAAACTCGAACAACTCAGGAGGGTGCCCTCTATTTGCAGGGATAACCAGATCTGTACAGCTTTTATTTTAAGGCCAGTTTCTTAAGCAGTAAGCATTTTTTACTCCCTTCTACTTCATTATGCCTTTGTACTTAGATTTCGGCCCTTTTATCCTTTGCCCATTTCAGTCATGTTCTGGGATCTGCAATAAAACCACTACAGGAGATGGTCTGCAGCATCAGTAATGCTTTAAGACAAGCTCAGTAGCTCATATTTCTTTGTTAGCATCCCATTGCAAAGGGGAAAGACCAGTTTGCTTTGTTCTTAGGCCTTGATTTTCATAAGCTAATGATGACTGTGGATGTAATTATGGTCAGGCTTAAGTAGTAGCACAAGGGCAAAAAAACACAGAGGCACTTCCACGAGGCTGGTTTCCCCTCTGCCATGCACAGGGAGTGGGAGGGCATCTGCCTGTCTTCCTCCAGGCATACACCCGTGCCCAGGGAAGAAGGGGTGTGCCAACCATGGCACAGCTTGGCTGCAGCAGAAGCAAGAGGTAGAGCACGATCCTGAGCACCCACCAGTTTGGGTCCCTTCCAGGGAACATCTGATGCTGGATTAACCTCCTTGAGATTAACCTGCTCTATCAATAGCAATAATAAACGCTCCAATTTCTTTTCAGCTTACAGCTGAGCAGGACCCTTTAGTAGATTTTTCCTCTAATGTTTCACAATCATTGCTTTGGTGCAAAAAATGTCTGAACACTTGCATGATGGTCAGGTAGATATTGCAAGGAGTGCTGCTTTTGAAGGGGATGGTATGCTCTGTGGGTTGAATAGTCAATAGGTATTGCCGCTGCCAGTATAGGCAACATTTTTCATTTAGCAGTGAACACAAATGCCACACAGTATATGTTAAAGCTGTGATATTAAAACTGCTCATTTTTTTTAAATGTCTTTTGAGCATTACTGAAAGTAATTAAGATTAAATATTCTGAATCACTTAAGAAAACATTTTTTTTTTCCTGTTTTCAAAATGAAACTGGTTTGAAGAGTATTTTTTTTAAGTCACTGCAGTCCTATGAGTTACTTTGGCTCTAAAGACATGTCTTCCGAAATTTAAGTAAATATTGTCCAATGTTTGGAAGCAGAATGATAATGTTTTCTAACAAAATGATAAAACACTGCATTTCCAACCAGGCACCGTGTAAAACAAAATGTGCTATGAGCATTCTGCTTGGTGGTGAGAAGATTTATAAACATGCATTCGAAAAATTTCAATCAGCAATCATGAATATTTATATGAACTAACAGACTGAGATTTATGCAAGTTTGCAATATCATTTTCCTGCAGTAACAGTGTGCAAATGTCTGTACGCACAGGTTCTTGAAGAAAGAATGAAATTAGAGTGCAAGTGTCATGGGGTTTCAGGTTCCTGTACTACAAAGACCTGCTGGACCACACTTCCTAAATTCAGAGAGATTGGATATATTTTGAAAGAGAAATATAATGCTGCAGTGCAAGTGGAGGTGGTACGAGCCAGTAGACTAAGACAGCCAACCTTCCTGAAGATCAAGCAGATTAAGAGTTACCAGAAACCCATGGAAACAGATTTAGTATATATTGAAAAGTCACCCAACTACTGTGAGGAAGATGCTTCCACGGGGAGTGTCGGTACCCAGGGACGACTCTGCAACCGTACCTCACCCAATGCGGATGGGTGTGACATGATGTGCTGTGGAAGAGGGTACAACACACACCAGTACACAAAGGTGTGGCAATGTAATTGCAAATTCCACTGGTGCTGCTTTGTGAAGTGCAACACGTGTAGTGAGCGGACAGAGGTGTTCACCTGCAAATAATGGCATCATGTGCAAACAAACAGAACAAATCACCATGAGTGAAGAAAGTGGAATACAACCAACGACGACAGCATCATTTTGCACATCGAATCTTCTTTGGGAATAAAACCCCAAACACCACCATAACAACCACTCCCTCACACTACTCACACTTCCAAGGATGGTTCATTTTTGCTGGCTGGCTGTTGTAACTGCTTTGGAAACAAGAGCAACAGGATTAAGGTGATGTTGACAACCACATGAAACTTCTTTTGTTAAACTACAGTCTGGGTGTTGTAGATTCTCTTGCGTTTTAAGTTATACATATCAGAGAAGCTGATCACATTGCAGCTCCCATGAAATTTAAAAGAAAAAGACTCTCGTATTTTACAACAACAAAACCACCGAGCCCTGTGCAAATAAAGACTTCTTTTTTTTTTTTTTTTTGAAGTAAATGAAATCTTCACTGACGAGAACATAGCAGTCTTGCTGCGAAAACGTAAATTTCTATGAAAGCAGGTAAGAAGAAAACAACTGGTAGGGAGACAAAACCTATGGAGGAAATACTCCACTATCAGTTTGGAAAAAAATAACGTTCACAAAATTACATCAGCTGCCAGTGACACTGGAACTCATTGAATGAAAATTAAAAATAATTATTTATGTTTTAAATAGTATCAAAAAATTCTAAGCACTAACGGGTAGCTATGTCTTAATTCTGTACTAAATGTAAACTTATTGGAACTCTGACTTTATGACTTTTGTATTTGGTTCTCCCTAAGTTCTTCAATGCTACTGATCTGTTGTCACTCCACTATTAGAGTTCAATTACTGTAGGCCTTAAGCAATTACCAGAATTGAGCAGAAAGACCATGCGAAACTGTGGTTACAAATGCTTGAAAAAGACTTTTCCCAGTTGCCTCCTGATTAAGAATGACTCTTTTTAGACTCAGGCTTGAGGCATGGAGCACCTGCTCTCAGCTCCTTGTAGGGAGTTTTAGGATACAAAGACATGCTTCGACAAATATCAAAGGTTTTGCTTTGCTGTTAAATGTACTGGCAGAATCTTCCAAGCATTGTGTTTTGCCTTTAGTGGTTGAAAGTTAATATTACCAGTAGTTTTAAATAACTTATGCTCAGTATGAACTGAGAAGTTAATGAAAATATGGTAGCTGAGCTCTAGGTTGCTGCAACCTGTTAGCTGTGGTGGCTTCATGAACATGAGAAAGCTAAAATATGGGTTAGTCCGTGTTGTTATTCTAAGGTTGGAAATGAGGTACCTTGTGGTAAATACATGAATGTTAAGGAAGAAGCTGACTTTTTATACCAGCACTCAATTCTAATTTACACACCTTTTTCCCTATTAGAGATTTAAAGAAAGTCCTCAGATATTTTGCTACTGTAAAATCTAGTGTTTGTAAACCCAAGAGCCAGATATGCCCACTTATAACATAGAGCATTTAAGCACATAAATGTTTGCTTGTAGCAAGGGTCCTACCTGATTTTCTGAAAACTGGGATTAAAAATTTCCTAACATCTGCATATCTGCATTTCTAGATTTTGTTTCATTTTATTACTTTTATTGAGGGACTGCACAGCCGTAAGCCCTCCCCACCTGACATGGGAGCACTTGCCACACAACACAGTGCCCTCAGGGCAAGGGGCTGGTGGAGCTACTGCTCCACCAGCTCACATGCTGGATATGTGAATGAGCCAGGATTACCTCTGTATTTTATGGGCCTGCATTATCAAAGGTAACTAAACACTTGGGGATATTCATCAGAACACTCATGAAGACCTGTCTTTCTGACCCCAAGCACTTACCCTCTGAAAATCAGAGCCCTCTGATGAGCCTGCCGTGGAGCAATCCAAAGCTGAAAAGCTCATTTTTTGTATTGTTGCTGTTGGTTTCTAAATGCCATCCATGATGTGAACAACCCCACAGAAGTCAACAGGAGCCCCCCAGAATGCTAGAGTGACTCCATATAATTTAAAGTCCCTTTGATTCAAGGGTATTGTTGTTGAATAATAGTGATATACTGTACTTTCACTACATTCTTGACAGGAAGCAAATAAAGCTCCCAAGCACAGTAATGCACAGTCTTATGGTACTAGATACTGTAAATATATTAGAATAGTATTTGTTAAGTACAATTGAGGAATCCAATTAAGTTATATTATTGTATATCGTTTAAATGTCTATAGAGTATTTTAAATTATTGTGAACTACACTGCGTTAAAAAAAAAAGGTTATATATTATAACACCAACCACTCCGAAAAGTGGACCAAAGTGACACTTTCTTTTTTTTACATACCCCTATTTCAAATAGCTTTGTCAGCTACTGAGACACCATGATTGAATTAGCTGTCTAGAATATAATGTTTCAGAACACCCTATAAAATTTTTGTTTGTGTGGGTACTGTATGGCACAAAGCAGGGGATGACCATGGGAATGCATGGACTTGGAACTTTGTCCCAGGAAAAAACAGTTATGGTCAGAAAACACCATTACCACTAATGTACTGAAACAACCCCCCAAAACGGGAACCTTTTAATGAAGGTGTCTATGAACAGAAGTGGGTTACACACAACTTTTATTTTAAAAGATGTAGTTTGATGTCAAAGAACTGTGACAATAGAGGTTTGAATGCAACCAGCAACACAACATGGTTTAACCATATCTTAGCCATGACAAAACTCATAATACTCTATGTTATTAAAGAATTTAAGAGCAAAGATCAATTTGTTTACTATGTTAATGTTTTATGGCAAGCAGAAAACAAAAGATAAAATGTGTGTCCATTAAAACTTAATTTTTTCCCCTTTTAGTTCTTTTTCTTTTTGTTTGTTGCGCCTTTAGAAAGAAGGAAGAAAATATCAAGGCCTCATGCAACAGCCATTTGTGTGAAGGCTTCTCTGGAAGTCAAACGATAGGCAGATTTCAAGTCCAAAGCAGTTTTCATGTTTTGCAAGAAATAATAGTGAACGCGCCTGTGTTTGGTGTCAATAGTCCAAAGTCATCTACCTACGCCAGTAGTACCAGAGAAATTGGCACAAGCACCACCAACCTTGCTATTACCAGAGACTTTGGCTGGCTCAAATGAGAAAAATACAAGTGTTTTGTGATATAAAATGTGGCATCCTACACCAAAATGGTTCTTGACCATGAACCTCACGTAACAGATAGTGAACAGAGAGGAGTAAGAAAGAGATTTAGAGGAGCAGCTTGAAGACCCTGACTTCAGCACTTGCATATGTTCCAGTTCTCTCAAGCAAGTTATGGACACATCCGAAAACTCTACCTGAATCTGCATCTAAAATATTTTACAGCATTTACCTTGATCAGAATAGTAGCAACCTCTTTGATACCAAGAATAGTGTCTTCCTATAAGAAACCTGAGGAAAATGTACAACCTTTGTTGTATTTGCCTCTCAGGGAAGATATCCAGCTATAGATAAAGGTATAGACAAATTCCATGTGAACTAAATCCAAAATAACTTCATTAAAATGAACTGAGTTGGCCTGGGTTTGTAGCAGCATTTTATCCATGGATGCCAAAGAAAACACTACACCTTCTTTCTAATTACATCATGGGAAATTTGTTAATAGGGCTGAAGAATTTCTCATAGCAAATGATAATATTACATCTGTTTTTATGATGACATCTGGAAAATAGATGAAACTCATCAAAGGTTTTCAAATCTTTTAACAAACCTAAAGCATGTTGCAAGTAGGACACTTAGAGTTTTAAACATGTTTCCATAGATTTCTTTCTTAGTTTAAGGTCAAAACCCCAAAGTGATACTGAACATAACAAATCAATACCTTCCCTTGTACCATCTTTCCCATGTGAATAGCGCATATGAGTTTCACTATTGAAGGCATAATTGGTGTTCAACAGAAAACGCTTTCTATAAAGCTACAGATAATTTGCATTCATAGTGATTTTCATAACCGGACAGAATGACTGCACATTTCCTTTCTAACCCTTCAGATCTTTTGTTGCAATGACAGTTCCCACAGCAAAGGCGGTACAGTAAGTGGTACAGTAAAAACCCAATATTCTTCTCTCTGTGTGACTGCTGCAATGAGATGTGGGATATACACAGCTAAAACTATGCGTAAAGGAAAAAAACATCAAAGTTGGAAGGGCAGCGGAAGTTGTAAGCAATTTCAGTTTGTGACACTGTGGTATTGTAAGAAACCTCCTGCATGCAAAACAATCAGCGTTATAGGCTGAACCCACAAAAATATTTCCCCTCAAATCCAAAGTTCCCATCTCAATCTCTGCACATTTCAACTGTTCCATTGGAGAACAAACATACCCAATGACTGGCAAGGATTTTCCTTTTGGTTTTATACTTGTTATTAGGAAACTGTAGGGGATCATTATCTGACAGGGGACAAGAAGCTGCAAATTAAAAATCTGCATCTCATTTTTTAAATAAAGATCCAGGGTGTTTCTCCCCTGCACATTCCTGCAGTAGAGATGCATGTGCTTTACAAGTTTTGTTTGGTGAAGAATGAAGATGTCAGTTTACACACAATATATGATTGTTGATCATACCATGCTGCACAGAGCACTCACGCAGAGGGAATAATGCTACTGTAAATTCAAACTCTTTAGTTGTGCTGTTTTACTGAAAGCAATACACTAGATATTACCTATTTGGACACACTAGTGCAATTCCATTTCGTACGATGACCCTTTCTGTAAGTTGGTACTATGAAAGGCCAAAAAGTTTGGAACAATAAAGTTTACTTTGGTTCCAGGTCCTCTCATTCTTGCTGTAAACAGACCATAAGTTCAATGGAGAACAAGTTTAATGACAATTAAACTCATTCATGACAATTAAACTCATTCATAGGTATTAAAACAATTAACGTTTGTTTCTTAGGTGATCCCAAACAAATGACACTGCAACAGACATTGGAAGTATTTGCACTGAAAGCTAGTTACATGATTAGCCTCTGCCTTCATTTGCCCAGAAATGTAGTAGAAAGCCAGCATTTTAGATCCCATACAACTAAAAGGAATTCCCAAGGAGATTACAAGATTTTGATCTTATTGTTTAATTCCTGTGGCTGAGAATGAAAAGGAGCATTCCCTCAATCTTTGGGTAAAAAGAAACCCAAAGGCATTTTGAAGACTATTCACACCACTCAAGTTAAAGGACTAAAAGACAGGCTAACTGAGCTGACAGCCTCTCTGGACTCCCTCTACAATAGGGAGAGAAAACTTGCTCTGGGGGAGGCATTAGCTCAGCTCTGACAGAACCTCTCTTCTCAACTGGAGAAAAACCCCAGAGAGACACACCAGATAATTTATCTACTGAAATTAAGTACCAAAAATTGTGTCATGTGAATGAACTCCCATTTCCCCTCTACCATTTGCCTCAGCTGCTCTTGGGCACTAATTATATTTTCCTTAAGTTTTTTCTTTTTTTTTTTTTTTTTTTTCCTTTTTTTAACTGCAAGCTCTATTATTTTATGTGTTGTGGGATAGATACTCCATTATGTCAGTGAAATTGGCTTTGCTGATCCTTTTTACTGCCACCCTGTTCTCGTCTCTTCCAACCAATCTCTAGCTCCCGATTTTATGCATGAACTATTTCCCCACAGAAATTATTTCAAAGAGAATTGCAAAAAGCCAGACTATTATCCTGTGATTTGATGAAGCAGTTTCCTACAAAGTGGCTTATTTATGATTTTGACTTCCTCTTAACATACGTGCTGTGCAGAGAAATCTAATCCAAAGGGTGAATGTTTAATAGTATTATGATACCAGTTGTGAAGGATCCTAATGGGTGTTCATTGCAGGGCTCCCTTGGTTACTTCATTGGAGGGCATCCAGGCTGCTGTTCAGTTCATCAGGCTACACCAAAAGGCTCTTGCAGCAGCTGAATCCCAATTACCTGCATGGATTGCACCCTGCCATTAAAGCCGAGTTCAGCCTCCTGGTCAGGCTTGCTAAAAAGGCAGCGAAATTTAACAGTCATGTATTTTCTGTAGTGCTAGCCATCACACAGAATATAGTTACTAGTCTCAACACCTTCCTGAGGTATCATATGCTTTAAAGATAAAGAAATCTATACCTACCGGTACTCATAAGAATTAGCATACCAAGACAGAAGAAAAAAAGGCACTCCTCAAACTGCATCATATATCCCAAATAAAAAGGATAAATTGCACACTTACCACACATGTATTTCTACACACACATAAAAATATGTGTAAATATATTTTTAAAAATATATGTATGTGCATATCTCAAAAATACACACTGCAGCTATTCAGAGCAATTTCCTTTCTCAATTTTTCCCCTTTCAAAGCGAGAGGATTTTATGGGCTCTTACCGAAAGAGTGGGATACAATTTTTCCACATTTCCTTCCAGATGTACTGTGTCAGCGGCACCATAATAACACCTGAGTGCACTTCTTTCTTTCATTTGTAGGTCTTTTTGTTTGTAGGTCTCTAAGAAAAGAAGAAAAGTTCTCATTTTGCAACAGGAGAAAGTAGAGATGTGTGAAACCTTTTTCCTCCTTCACCTAGTCAGGAGCAGGAGGCAGCCTAATTTAGTTCTAAATCACTTGCCATAGGCCCTAGTGAAAAAGAAAAAAAAAAAAAAAAGTCAAGAGTTAGGGCTACAACTCAGATATCGTTTTTTTTTTCATGTGGGGCTCTCATTACTAGCCTGACCCACCCTTGTTACTGCAATGCATGGGAGAGTTAGTTGTGATGAATACACGTTTATTGGCAAGCAGCTCACAAACCTTCTTCCTTATCTCTCTCTTTAAAAGATAAGCTACTTAATATTTGCCCCTGGCTGGTATCAACAAATGTGTCATGATATGCACTCACTTTGCACCCATGTTAACCTTTTGAGCAGATGCAGCACTTTCAGTCAGAAAATCATCACCAGTGTGTTCTGTTAGTACATTTACAGTAATGAGTCAGATAAATGCTTTCTGTTTTTAAAAGGGTAGAAGCAATGCAGCAGGACAGGTTTGTCCACCCACTGCATTTTGTTCCAGCAATTCTGGCACAGAGCTGCATCTGGGATCAAATAGTCTTAGGAAGCCAACATGCCAAGCTTGAACAGTAGACTAATGTAAATATATAATGGCGTGGGAAAAAATCTTTTGTTTGTTAATATTAGGTGATACAGAATCTGCTGTTCAGGACAAGGAACCAGAGAACTGTTGGATTATGTTCAGCAATACCCAGCTGTCTTTTCTTTTTTTATCCCTGGTGCATACGCTGCTTTCCTCTCCGTGCATTTGTATGCGTGCATACATGCAGAGGGACTTGGGAAGCATTTAACTAAGTTGGTGCATTAATAAACTTTTAATTTCATAGACAAAAGAGGGGGTGGGAAAAAATACAAAGCATTTAGTGGGAACCTAAGAAAGAAATACCTGGAGATGAGTTGCAGCAGCATGGTAAGAAAATATGTGCTTTGGAAGTTTCAGCTGACTACCTAATCCAAACCACTCCTGAAGGAAGGAGAAGGAATGAGGAAGCCAGTTTGCGGTCACCAGCTTCTCTGCCTGTGATATCCAGTACATAATTATTACAGGGTTACAGTTCAGCCAGCTTTTGACAAATGAACTACCAAGAGTTTTCTCTGCATGCTTTCTATTCAAGTGTATTTAGTCATAAATACTTGGTTTTAATGGCATTTTCTTAGTCAAACAGAGACACTCCTAAGCATTGATAATATATTTTATTCTTGGTATAAGCCTCTGAACAAGATTCTTTTATTCTGGTTGAAGGTCTTTTTACAGAAGTGGAATATCCTGGATTTTTTCCACCCACACTGATTCTGACTACTTATAACCCTCATGCTCTTCATCTCCAAACCCTTTGCAACAGTCCATATATTATGCACTGAAAAGTTTCCATGAAATAGAAATAATCTGTGTGATATTCAACAAAATTATCAAATTAATTTTATAAAAGGAAAAAGTAATAGCAAAAGGACACGGGCATCAAGTCAGGACACCAGATTTCCTCTTTCTCAATGACCTTGCTCATATTCAGATTCTCTAGTCTTCAGTTTCATGAAACAGAAACTCCTTGAGTGCATGTAAGGCTCCCATGAGTTCACCTAGGGGCATCCCCATTTTAAAGGTCTCTGAAAATACCAAGTTTCAGTCCCAAAGATACGAAGTAGGAAGGCATGAGCCATAGACAATCCCTGGTAGTTCTACTATATGATTTGACTGTATTTAAAAACTTAATGCTGAAATTATAATTACGAATTATTGAACCTTTTTTTGTAGGTTTTGACTCTGCATGAAGAATTCATGTATATGAAAAACACATCTAGTGAAAATACCAGCACTGACAATGTTCACTTTCGGGTACCCCTGAAATTTTCTCCCCACCCCTAGATGCTCACCAGCAAAGAGAACATATAGAAATCTTAAAAAAAAACCCCAAACAACCAAAACCAAAACCCTGCCAAATAGAGAGCTGCATTTGCTCTCCTTTAAAAACATTACCCACCATGTTCTGTTTAAAACTTTTTTGCATTCAAGAGATGCCTCTTTTCCCTAGATGGATCCACTTAAGCTTCTTTCTCTATTTTGGCTTTTTAGTTAGCTACACTGCCTCACAATCTGATGCCTGTTCAAATGTCTACTCAAGCTGAGACAGATCCAAAAAGTGCTTGTAGAGGGTGTTGGCCACAGTCCTGAAAGCCTTTCTGCTGGCACTTCAGAGCAGTGAAGTGTTTGCCTGCTCCCATCATCTCCAGCTGAAAGAGGAGGGAACTAATCTTACCCTTCAACCATGAATAACTGCAAGGTAAGGAGCATCAATTTAAGGAGCAATAAATCAAATCAGACTCTATTCAAGCTCCTGGACTGAAACCTGTCAAAGGTGGTGGTTTTTACCAAAACTTGAGGATGCTGTAAATGAGAGGATTTGCTAAGTTCAGCTTCAAAAGTGATTAAATCTCTCTGACTATTGAACACCTCATCCTAAATATCCCATTTTATTTTTGAAAATTTTGAAACATGTTTTGCTTAAAAGCTTTGTGTTTAGCACAATTCCCATATTTTACCACCCTTCAGTAATTCAGCTATTGAAAATAGACCTCTCAACAAGGGATTTTCAGGATTAGCCTTAAACTGATAACATAGCTCAGACAAAACAGAAGCATCAGGAAGTAAAAAACCCAAACAAACCATAAAAGCAGTTCCATGAAGATTAAAAAATCGAAAGAACAGAAATGATAGAGTCTGTGAAAAAACATCATTTTGGCACATATCCTGTTCAGTATATAATTGCAACATCATGAGGCTCTCACGGTTGCATACATTCATATTCATGAATAGTTTTCAGGGTTCATTTTTGTGTGCATGTGTGCGATGAGAAAATAATTTTACTCCTAGCTTAAGGAGTATGTAATCTTTTTGAACATTTCTCTCAAAATAGTGCCCATAATCTTTCTTTCCTTCTATCTTGGTAAAAATCCTGACCATGTGACCATGATGGAGTTTTGTACTTCAGTTGCAAAAGAAAACAGCTCCTTCTTTTTCTTCTCTCTAAGCTTTTTCAGATATACACGCTATATTATAAGATGTCATTCTTCCAAGTTCAGACATCTGAAACAAACAAATCTGGAATACACTGTCATCTTCTTCTCAGATAAATATGTAAAGCCAAAAGGTGTTAAGAGCAATTCTTTAAAGACAGTGGAAATACAAAAATAAAAAAACCTACACAGAAAAAATACGATGCTGCCGGGCAGACTCAAGATCTCATTTCTGAAATACTGTCCAATGGCTAGCTAGTTTCCCCTTTTCCTTCATTCAGAAAACCTTCATCAACCTCAATCCTAAAGTCAGGTGTAACAGCTGACGTCTCAGCGAGACCAAATCAAACCTGGGAAGCCAGGGAGTATATGCCAGGTGTAGCAATGCACAGACTTAGCAGGCTTTCTAATTTCACCACAGACATTTGCAAAACACGGTTATACTTGTACTGCTCATCAAACCATAGGCAATTTATGTCTGGGGTTATTTTCAGCCATGAAAAGTGCTTGACTTCACCATACCGTTGGGCAGTGACTACTTCTGCATCCTCTGGGGGAGAAGAGGGCAGAAGGCAAATCTCCAGAACTTGACTTTGAGAGCTACAGACAAACAATTGGAAATGAGCACTTTGGCATCGGTGTGCTCATTTCTCCTTATCATGTCACCCGCTCAGGAGAACACTTGGGGGCCAGCAATGGAGAAATTATTTAGAGAGATGCGGTTGGTGCCGAAGCACCTTCTCAGGTGACACAGGTGTCAACTGAATCCCACAATGTTTAGACTATGTTATTTGGAAAACTTGGTGTCATAGTTGATTTCCTAGTTCTTTATCAAAAGACATCAGTGTCTGTCTTTCCAAGACCAGCAACAAAGCTGCGCAAAATAAATGCACTGCCACGAGAGTGTGTTGTTACACATCTTCAGCATGGGTTGCAGAGTCATTCAAAGTGTTGACAAGCAAACAAACAAACACACACCCCCCCACACCCAATAAAGCATATATTCCATTTGTGTCATTTTGGTGATGGCATGAGTCAGGAAATCAAAGGCAGATCCCATCCATTCAGGGGACTGGACTGGGATTGCTGCCCTGGGGAGGCTGCTTTGCAACTAGCAATCAGCCATGGCATGGACTGAGGAGCTGGAGGGGCTTAAGCCCAACCTTCAGCACACCTCACTGCCTTGCTTGCAGCTCATGCTGAGGAGATTATGTTTGCATACTCAGGGCATGAATAAAGGCAAAATTTTCCAAACTATTTTAATGTAAATACAGGGGCGTCCACAGCTAACCAGCATGGCAGTTTGACTGGGATGACTGCCAAGGAACAAATTTAATGCAATGTATTTCATTTACTCCCAAACAATGGGTAAATGGCACTCTTTTGCTGTTTAAATGGCATACCCACCGCTGTCTACGTGTCTGCCCACAGGTGTTATGCAGTACGAACACTTACCGTCTGTTAACATAAATTTGTTCACTTGTGTTTGCTTCCCTCTTCCAGCCTGGCTGCTAAGCCTATCAAAGGTCCCAAGCCAAACAAGTACAAACATCACTCGCAAAGTGTGTAGGCAGCAATTAAAACACATCGAGGTAGGGTGCAGCGTTTTAATCACACTGGCTGATGGCCAAGGAGCTACAGAAGTGAACTGTGCTTCCCCAGCCATAGAGGAAGGAGAAGGAATTCCCTTTGTGCCTCTAACGTGTTGCTATCTATACTACTCCTTCACTTCAGAGCTGCGCCCTTGTCTGCACCTTTTTACCTGCTGGTGGTATTCGTGTGCCTATTCTTAAAAAGTCCCTTCACCACAACTATTTTTGCAACCATATTAAATAGGAGTAATAGCCCATTTTTTTCTCCCTGACAATTATTTGTGACTAGCAAACAAGCTGCTATTGAAGTGAATATATTACCTTATTTGAGCAAATGCTGACAGGTCTTTGTTAGCTTTGCAATGAATATTCACTGCCAAAACAAAGACATAGAACATATTGTGCTATTACACAATAACAGAGGAAAAAGCAATTTTAAATCATGGAACTAAAATATTTTACCAGTTTATGGGATTAAAAGTGAACATGCACAGAAACTGTTTGCTGAATTGTAACCTTAAAGTTTTTTACCTTCAGGGACAAAACCCCAGTAGACTAATGACAATGGGCAGAAAAAAAATCTGTTAATTCTATAAGGCTTTCTTTCTAGTATGTGTATACATTACAAGAAGGAAATAAATTCAGCTTATGTAGTTTTTCATTTGTATGTAAATGTGGACTTTCAGCTTTCTGCTTGCTGTTTGATTGCTGTGAAATAACTAGAAGTGCATCCTGGATATTAGCATACAAACAGTATGTATAATTCAGTATAAACAAAATTGTTTATAAACATCAAAACATTATTTATAGCTCTCTCTCATACACACACATCACCATGGAAACAAGGTAATTGCTATACTATTAGGATGCAATTTCTCTGTGCAGTGAGGGAGAATGGCAATTTATCTTCATCTGGGTGGTTTCACATTACTGTTTGTGGTCACAGATCTCCCCTCCAAAGCTTCTTTGGGATGTGAAATTAGTTTTGATTACTGAAGAAAAGATTAGATCAATATAAGAGTGAGACGATTTGAAACAGAAGAGCACATGTGAAAACACTGCAATTATTGCACTGGAGTGATGTGAGCTATTCAGTGATGGGGATTCAAAGACAAACGGGGGAATTTCAAGCTCAGTCGAAGGTCACTGTAGGCCAGCGTTTCCCATCTCGCCTTTGCCGATGGTCAATGGCTGTTGCCATCTGCTTGCCAGCCTAAATAAAGTAGTACTGATTACAGATTCAAAAGGTAAAAAAAAAGGCATGAAGAGATATCCTTGTTTATAATCTTTCTAGTAAGGTTAGGGATTGAATGGACCAGAGAAATTTTTTTTCCTCTTGAAACAAAAGAGTATACACAGTATCAATTTTTAAAGATAATCAGAGCTTTATCAGAAGAATATAGAAGCAGAGTTTCTAAAGGACAGATATGCCTGCATATAGAGATAGGCATGTACTGAGATTTTTAAAAAATATAAGTAAGAATGTAAGGTGTTAAGACCACTGCTTTCCATCTTTCACTTGAAATGGAGGCTGTGATGCAAAGAAACATATTTTTAACCTTATTAATAATGTTAATGGCAAGATTATCACACATTGGCAAAAACAGCTTCCTACTTGATCATCCCTGCATAACAAGAGCATTTTAAGAGAACTAACAGAAAATGTATGATAATTCATCACATAATCATATCATTTATGTTTCAACACAAGAAAACATAATCAATTTCTCAGTTGAAATTATTGGTCCTCTCAAACAAAACATTCAAGGATGAGCTGACAGAGTCCTTGTAATTTTGATGAAAGATTCACACCAAGCCTAATTTTGCAATATTACTGCAGGCAAAACTCCCAGAGATGTTAAGTCAGACTCGCAAGGTTACTCCAGAAAGATTGCATGTAGAAAGTCCCATTAATGCATGAATTGAGTTTATTCCCCAGCTAGACTTCCTAGGAACTGACCTGCATTCTGTCTCATTAAAAAGTGCTCCTGAATTCAGGATGGAAGATTCCTTTGTGCAATCTGTCTAATAACAGCGAAACCAGAATGGCTTCTGTAATTCTGACAGAGGCTCTTTCTCAAAAGGAGAAAAAAAGAGCCTTCTCTCTCCTTGCAGATGTAAGTGCTGAAAAGTACTTTGGGAGCCTTTAGAATAAAAACCTCTGCTCAAGTAAACACAGGGTATAATTATCATCATCTGTCATCTCTGCAAATCCATACATTTTATACTCCACTTAAAACAGGAAAAAAAAAGTCCTCGGTGGGATGTCTTCCAGTGAACCAATTTAGCTAATGAGAGTGAATATCAATGACTGCTGGTTAATCAGAATGGTATTAGCATAAATTTTACTTAATGAGGACATATTTGCCTGCTGCCAGGAGCAAAATGGTACTGAGCTAGAGTGTAAAATGCAATGGATGGGTAAGTCTCATCTGGAAGAAAAATAGCAGAGCAAATAAACAGAACTGTATCTGAGGTTACTGCTGCACTAGCGCTTTTTATGCAACCCGGGATTTTAACCTCACATGAGGCTTTTCAAACTTTTGCATTATTACAGAATCTCATCCACCCTTTAACTGTGATGAATTAAACACCCTGGGGAACAGCTTGACAAGAGATTCAATCGAACTCTTTTAACCTCATGTTGGGAGGTGGATCACAGAAGGAACTTGCTTTCTTTTTAAAGCATACAATACATGCACTCTGCTGCACAACAAAAGTATGTTTTTCCTTTGTGCATTGTGTAAGTAAGTCTTGCTTCTGAAAAATGATCAAATATTATGCTCAGCTTCAAAACCAGCAATGTTACATTGCCCTCTGTCTGCCTGTGAGCTATCTCAGGCAGAAAATTCCCTTTGGCCACTGTTGTCTTGAAGGAGTTAAGTCCCAGCAGCATCCCGGTGCTGTTGTGCACACTGTGTTTCTTCCTCTCTATACAGGCTCCATATTAGACAGTCTGAGAAGACTCAATGAACAATATGAAAGATTTTTGTCTACAGTAACATAAAGGGGTTAGAGTTCAATGCTCTCACAAAATATTTAACCTTGTGAAATGTTATTTGTAGTGTCATTCTTGTATATAACTGCTTTGAAATTTCTAACCTTAGATTCTTCTATGTAAAGGAATATAGGGCACAAGTGTTCTTACCTTTGATATACTATAGGATCTAACAATATTTAACTGGTGAAGTCATTTTTGTTTCCAAACCTGTGTCTCAAATATGCTTGGGAACGTGGAAACTCACAATGCCCTTATTCATGACATCAAAATCAGTTCCATGGTAACACATTGTGATGACAAAATACACAGATTGCAAGGTCACAAGTCACACTTAAGAACAGTCAGGAGAGAAATTGTTAGTTTAATGAATAACATTAGCCAATTCCAATCGGAATAAAAATAAAGAAAAAAATAAAGTGCCTAAAGTAAACACCCTTAAATGCACTTCAGAACCATTTAATCTTAAGTAGTTCTTCAAAGGCAGAAGGCTTCCACAGCTTTCACCTCTGTGGCAAATAGAAGCTCATGGTAAAAAGAAAAACGATGCCATACGCTAATGATGGCAATAGCAGTGCTTTCCCTCTGTATGCACAGAGAGAAACAGCAACTGCAGGGAAGAAGCATTAGAAGAAAAGGAGTCATGATAATTTCAGGCTAAATCCCTCAAAGCAACTCATGTTTCTTATGCTTAGCAAAGGCTGGGTTTTCACACACAGCGACGAACCCACTTTTGAAGTTTGCATTTCTTTGGTCTATAGCCAGGTATTTGAAATATTTCTGTCAAAGAAGTCAGCAACGGCAACTGTAGCACAGATATTTCTAATGATTTTGAAGTGATTCCTCCATTGCTTATTTAGTGAACACTGTGTCACAAGAAAGCAATTCAGACTTACAAGATTTTATTGTATGCAAGCCACCTCTGAAATTTAAGCTGCAAGGACCCTAATATACGTAGGTATGAGGAATCACTGCAACTAGATCATCACCTGCAGAAGAAGGAGAGGAAGGAGAAACACAAATGAGAAAATTGCTAGCCCAGTATCCAGACAAATGCCAGACACCTCTGAGACTTTGACATTGCCATCAGATTTGCTTATGACTTCTCAGGGTAATGACAGGCAAACTTTGGAGTACTTCAAGGAAATGAACCAGAAAACTCCGTGGTTAAGAGAATGTTCTTGCATATGGCATGTCTTAGGCATTAGGTGGTTGGTCCACGAAGTTACTGTTCCCTTCTGACTCTTATATCAAAACCTTCTTTGAAATTGCAACTAAAATATATCACATACAATTTGTTTGATGTGACTGTGTCATAAAATTGGCACTGTATGTTCTCTGCTTACCACAGTCTGAAAGGTCAATGGAGCGGATAGATTTCCTTTAACCTCTTGTTTAAATAGCATCTTATTTTTATTAGAAAAGATGCTATATTTTTTTTTTTCCATACCATGGCAGACAGCCCTATCCCAATACATCCTTACATAAACAGCGACTGAATAGCCAAAAAACAAATTGCAGCTTAAACTCTACAAGGAGAACCTCAGATTAGTTTTCTTTCCATATATCAGAGCAAAAGATTTGATAGATTAGAGCATTTCAAAATAGATTGGGGAGCAGCATCTTTGATTCTATTTAAATGACATAAAATCCCTGGATTATTGAAAAAAAAATGAAGCATGCTTTGGTAAGACACTAACATTTTTAACATATTCTTGCACTCTGGCAGCAAAGGGGACGTTGAAGTTCCCTCTATATTAAATAAAACAGCTTGACAGTTGCATACACACTTAACCACAGGTGGGGGGTTCTTCTTAATCTGGTGTCTATCATGTGATGCTTCATAAGCAAAGAATAGCAGGCCATGCTGCTTTATTCAATTGGGTTATGCTTTTACTCTTTCTTCCTGCGTGTGAAAAGCATAACACAGAACTAGCAGAGCAGAAGTAAGATGTGTTTTGTTAGTTGTCTGAAGCCCTGGGGCCCGGAACCGGATAAGTCCTGATATTATACCCTGGATTGAGCAGAATAAATCCATTTTGTTTCCTCCAAACATTTAGCCATTAAAAAAATATGAGATAGAAAAACAGACTTTGCTGTCTGCATGCCTTCTTGTAAAGCTTGTATTGTGGAAATGTCAGAATCATTAGGTCATTGGCATATATTTTGCAAGCTAATGCTTCTACTTTAATTCTCACTGGGGACTGCATGTCTGCTTTTCAAATAAAACCCAGACTGAAGAAGGTGAAGAGAGCTTAAAATGATGCTTGGTAATGCTTTGTGATAGCTGATAATACTCCTAGATATGAATAATTAGGAAATATCAGCCAAGGTTGATACAAACACAGCTATTAAAGTATCAAGCCCCACAAAAGTAATTGGTAACTGTTAAAATTGCCTCATAAATATCTGTGGCTCCTTTTAAATGCACACAGAGACACGTGACAGAATAAAGTTTTAAAATAAATACAACACAAGAAATAAATTTAATATGTGAAGTTGTGCACGTAATAGAAGAAGCACGGCGGGTCATACTTCAGAGAAGACAAGTGGATGAATTCCCTCCTGAATCACCAAAGACAGATGCAGAAGAAGTGGTTACGGAAACACAAGCCCCATTCCAAAAATAGCTACTCGCCTGTCAAAACATATATCGCTGATAAAATCTGGCATGAGTTGAAGAAAGAGGTTAATACTAGTAGACATAATAAAGGAAGTAGAAACACTCTTAACTCACAACTGGATAAAAAAGTCTTGAACTTGCAGCAGTTACTCTTCTGTCTGAATGCATACTCCCCCTTTATGACACAAAAACATGCTTTCTTCTGTGATACAGCACAGAAACGCCTCTATTCCCGAAAAAAGACAAATTCCTCCACTTATAGTCCTGCCCTTGCAGAAGCCAACATGGCTCCCACAGCGTTGGCACTTCTAGGCTTTCTACTTTCAGCTTGGGGCTCTAATGAACTCAAAACAGCCATCCAAAACCCAGCCAAAACCATCGAGAGCTACCTTGTTTTTATAGTGTGGCCAGTTTAAACCACATGAAACCACAAGTTTAGTGTGATTTTTGATACCAGTTTATAAATCAACCCAGGTTTATCTAAAAATTAATTTAGAGTCAGTAGGCAAGTTAGTGAACTCAAACAAACTTTTGGACAAACAGTTTGTCAAAAGACAAAACAGTTCTTAGTCTGAGTTTTTAGAAAATCCTCAAACTAAACAAATCTCATGCAAGTTCCTGTTTTCATTGTGGACATCTTGCACAGCCCTAACTAGTTGCAGATTTCTGGGTCCATTTTTATGTTTCTGATCCATATTTTGTGGTTGCATGCTCCATAACAAACCTACAGGATATATCCTGACTGACTTTCATAGGAACTTCATGTACTGTGACACACTGGCTTAGAGTTACATTGCTCCAAAACACAGGAAAATCAGTGTGATCACTGAAAGATGCTATTTCACCTGGCTATCCCTTTCAAGTTACATATTTAACTTGTGAGCACTTTAATATATCAAAACTTTCTTGTAAGCTTCTTTAAAGCATAAATGCAAGACCTAAACAGAACATGGGCAATGAATAAGCATAACTCTGGTAGCTATCAGATCAGCGATCCGTAAAAACTAAATCATGTGCTGATGTAGAAAACTTTTCAGGTTTTACTGATCTCTTTCTTCAACCTGTTCTCCTTTACATTCTTTTAATTAAAATCAGTCAGGCTGTACAACCTATACTACATGTTACAAACAAAAAACCAAAACTTGTTCCATGTTATTCCTCTGAAACTATGTGACAGTTGCATTATCTATGCAAAAAAGTAAGAGAAGCTTACAGTCACTCAGTTTTTACCTGTAAGTGCCTTCTTCAACTGCAAAGAGGGTGAGATGATCAGTGGAAAATTAGAAGTGCAAAATTAAGTTTTATTCAATTCTGTTGATGATTCACTCTTGTCCTTCAACTAATATTTCAGCAGTTCAAAGCCAATTGGGAAAATGTGGATTTCCAAAAGCTTGAACACTGGAATAAAATAATTTTCAAAATGTATGTCTCAAAATCATTAAAAATATAATCTATGCAATGTAAACAGTACTGTTAAAGCAGCAGTCTCTCAGAAAGAGCGGAATGTCATCTTAAGTACCCTCAGTGAATGTCTGTGGACTATTCAGTGAGAGATGATCCACAGAAAAAAATGGAGAAACCTGAATTAACGCGTTTCTTTGAAATATTGTGGAAGGCATGTAAATTTGGAAACGTTTTCAAAGAAAAAATACAAATTTTCAGAATCCGCTTTGCATATAAATTTTGTCTGATTATTAGATCAGTGGTACATCTATTTATTCTTAACTGCTATACAAAAAGAGTTTGCCAAGTACTCGCCTCGTGCATTTTCCTTTCTAGATCAAGCACAAAAGTAACTGGAACATGATTAAAATGAAGACCATATTATTGTTCCTGTGAGAACAATGGCAAAGTTTCTGTGGGTTAGAGCAAAAGAAGACACATTAGTGGATCACAGAACTAAAACTGAAGAGGAAGACTGGTCTGATTTGAGTACCAAAAGGAAGTCCACAGAAGGTGGAAGCAGAGACAAACAGCCCAGGAGGAATAGAGGCACTGCTTGAGCTGGCAGCGATGGAGCTGGGAAAGCCAAAACTCAGCTGGAGCTGGCACTAGCAAGGGTTGTGAAATACAAGAAGGACTTTTTGTAAGTATGTTGCCAGCAAACAGCATGAGCCCATTGCTCATTGGGATCTAATGACAAAGAACATCTAAAAGGCTAAATTATACGATGCCTTTTTGCCTCAGTGTTTGCTGGTAGGCTTTGCCCCCCCGAGACTTCCGAGGTCCATAAGCCTCACAGCTGAGTCCATGGGTATGAAGCACATGAAGTACCCACAGGACAGGAAGGTGAAGTTATGGATCACTTAATCCACCTGGATATACAGAACTCCATGGGCCAGAGCAGATGGATCCAAGGGTGCTGAAGGAGCAGCCCAACATCACTGCAAAGCTACCCTTTGTCCTCTTCAAAAGGTCATGGCAGTCAGTGGAGATTCCTGATCACTGGAAAAGGTACATACTGCACCACTCTGCAAGAAGGAGGCAAGGAGGATGGTCCATGTCAATTAGCTTACTTTGGTCCCTGGGAAAGTTAAGGAGCAAATCCTCATAGAAGCCGTTTCCAGGCATGCAATGAGCAATAAAGTGACCTGGAGCAGTCAGCATAGATTTACCAAAGGCAAAAGATGATGACCAACCTTCTCTGGCAAGGTGACCAGCCCTGGGGACAAAAGAAGTGGGAAGGCAACGGATGTTGTATAACTTGGTTTTAGCAAGGCTTTGGTATAGTCAAACCCCAGAACAACAGCAGAAAACCCCGATTGCACATGCCCATACTGTGAAAAGGAAAAGAGGAAAATGTTGGGGGACTTTTCACATAGACCTAGAACCAGCACCTGAAATATTATGTTTTTATAGGTTAGATTTTGGTGCATAAGCTATTCTCACACTCAGAGTGTGTATAGGCTACTAGTTAGCTGACGTTACAGAAATGGTTTTGAAAAGGAAACCTGTTTATAGGAAAAAAATTGATAAAAGCTTTCTTTGATGACACTAGAATGAAATCAAAACTTTATGTGTGGATACGAACTCCATGTGAAAGCATAACAAAATCTTGAAGAAATAACATTTATAATTGTTTTCATATAAAACATTTTCAGGAAAGGGAGTACTTACTCAAGGGGTGAAAATGCCAGATATTAGGTTGTTAAGAAAGTGAATACAGTAGGAGGACAGAAGCCATTAAAAGGTAGAAATTATATTCTCAGATGTTTTTAATGGCATAGAAAAGCTATCAATGGAATACAAAATAGAGTTAACAGAATTCAATTTCCCTGTTATACATGAGCCAACACATACTTAGAAGTGTACTTAGATGAAAACTTAAGGAAGAAATTAGACTTCTTGCCCTGAGTCTAGCAGAGAGCACTGAAGTACCTTTTAGAAGGGGTCTTTTCTCTACCAGGTCCAGGAAAGAAAATGGAAAATCTTTATCTACACCTGCCTCCCAAGGGGCTGAGCTAAAGTCTTTGTACAGAACTCCACGTATCTACCAGGAAAGACTTTTTTAATAAATGTATTTTGCCTCCCTTCCTTTCATCTCACCCTAAGTACTTCAGATGGCTTGTGGAAAATTTCTTTAGAAGAGGAAATCACTTCTGTGAAATGTTAACTTATGCTCTCTGAACACAGTGCTTTACCATAATTTTCAGGCTATGCTCTGCACCCATGTAATTCACAGAAGAATATCCAAGCATGGGAAGATACTGAAGTTTACTGATGGTATTTTGCTGTAAGTATAAATAATGGAACTCTATCATGGGCATGGACTCAGCAGTGTAAGCTTGGAACTTAACAGACAGCGATGTAAATGTAGGGGTGAATAATTAACTTATGTACGAAAACTAGAACTGATCTAGGGGCCCTGCTAGGCCTTGAGAGGTTATAGACGATTATCAGTATTTCTCTGTGTAAAAAGGAGGAAGGTACACAGGAATGATAAATTTGGCTGAAAAAAATCTATCCAATTTGGCTGTTGTAACTGTTGATCTAAAAACCTTATTCTGAAAAAATGGACAGTGTATGAAGGATGCTAATCATAACAATTAGCCCAAGCACAATTTATAAGTATGCCCTTCCTTTGATTTTCTGCTATACAAAATTGGCAACTGAGGCCTCACAACAATTTTTTTGTGACAATGGGAATCACCAGACACTGTAGTTAATGCTTCAGGAAACCTAACTTAAGCTGGATGCTAGTGAATATGGACAGGAAATTTGAAAGTCTCTGGTGCTTATGCATGCACAAAAAACCCACCTCCTCATTTGCAGAAGCAGACTGCAAACCACTTATGACAATGGTGGAGAAAAGTGTTTCACAAACACAACTTACCTTGAAAAGGTTATTCTGTCAATCGCAGATGGATGATTTATAGCAAGAATATAAACCTGGGAAAGACCTTGTGTCAGCAGACATTCTGTTTGAGCTTTTAATGAAAGAGAGGTAGTACAAACACCAGAATCTGTTGTTGTTCATTTAAATAGGCTCAAGAAAACATCCTCAGACTCAGGCAGGATGTGGCCTGTCACTGCAAGAGACCATGAGGAAAGATTGAGACTTTGTGAAAGGTACCAGTGATTAAGGTTGGCTGGCCTTCCAAACATAAACGTACTCCTTTTAACAGCTTGGGAGGAGAAATTCATGTTGCAGACGGTACTGTACTCAAAGGTTCTAGATCAGTAGCATGTTAAGTTTCAACATGGGGAATAACAAAAATAAGTACATGAAAGGCATGTGGACACCAGAAGCTGAGAAGACTAGTTAAAAATACATGGCATTTGCCTCAAAATTAAGGCAGATAAAGAGACACCCCTCTGCACCACGCACTCCCCCCACAAAAGAAAAAAAAAAAAAAAAAGTAAAAAATAGAAATATTCAGAAACTGGGGGAGAGGGAAGAAACCCTGATTGTAATTTTAAACAACGTTAGACCTATAGGCCACATTTGGTGCATACAGGTTTCTGTACATAACCGAATAACTATTAATGGTTTTGTTGTGGATTATTATTCCTAATTTACAAAAACATCACCATGAAATATGTGATTTCACTTACAAAATCTCTGCATAGAACTTACCTGCCTTGGAAAACCAACGATGCTATGGATACATTTTTGGAAATTTTAATAAATATCTTGAAACAAAACAGCAGACATACAGTGACAGTATGTCACATGACTTCAAGTCTTTGTAGTCACAAAACGTCAACACAAGGTACCTGACAGAAAATGCTATTGTAAAAATCACTTGTTTCCTGTAAAAGAAGTTTATTAATTTCTCTTAGGAGAGTACTAAGAATGTCCAAATAGCACCCATCTAGAACCTGCACAACAGAAAAGAGGAAAGACAAACCCCTGAGGCTCCAAGATTCAAACCAGAGCAGACAAGAAAAGAGAGAGGATGTCAGCCAACGTTGGTTTAAGGGGCTGAACAATACACTTTGGAGAGTTACAAGCAAATGAGCATCAGCTCAGAGCCTGATGGAAAGCTATGCAGAATTAGCTGCATTGTCACTTAATTTTTTTCCCTCTCCTTCATGGAGAAATGAAAGACCTTTGTGAGATCCAGCACCTTATTTTGTCTACTTAGCATACAGCTATTAAGGTAAGCAGCCTGACTCTGATCAGGGATCCATCTCCCTTTTTCCCAGACTCTTCCTTTGAGCAGTCATTAGTTTACATTGAAAATGCCAAGTGGTTTGTTAGCCACCACCTGTTAGACATAAGATGAGTTTCACAGAACTTACAGTTAAGGTAGACAACTATGATGACGGCACATGGCAAAAGGGAAGAAACTGAAGATGAATATTTAGAGAGAGACAAGCAGAGGGAAAAGAGACACACTAATTCCTCCATTATGTTACCAAAAATTTCTCTTTCAATCTCCTCTAGCATCTTCTTTCAAGACAGTTTAAAGAAACAGGTCATCTTCTGGGCAAAGTGAATTTTGAAAAAGAGGATGTAAAAGACAGGCAAGATTCATAGTGCATATGTGAATCTGCTCCAAGGAAAATTGCCTTGAAAGTAGGGGGTGCAGTCATCCCGCAATGTCTGCTCCTGCTTAGCTGCATTACTTATCCAGAACTGGTAAATGGTGGTAGTTCAAAATCCCTGAAGTAAATTTCTAGATTTGCAAGCAGGGACCCATGGTTTGATTATTGGCATTTGGACTGTCTTGACCCCTCCCTAGACCTCTGTCCCATTTTGTGCATTTAGACCTCAATGAAGGAAAATAATTTATAAATGTACTTAACTTTAAAGAGGCAATTTAAGTCTACAGACATCAATAGCAGGTAAGCACATAATTACTTATGTCTAAAATAAAGATGAGATTTGTACACTTTAAGTGCATTCCTGAAAGGATTTCTTATGGGAAATATTTAGATCCTGTTTTGCTCACCTATAAAGGTCTAGCACAAAGATCTCTGTAAAGAAAAAAAAAAAAAACAGAATAGTTTCCTTGGCAGGGATGTTTAAGAAAGAAAAAAACAGTTTGATTTGCTTGGAACACAGAGTATTTTATTGTATTTTAGCTTCTTCAAGTATTTTTTGTATCTGTGAGAAGAGGTTTTCAAGTCAGTGTAATCTACTTTTTTGTTTTTTCAAGTATAATGTCTATGCCTCTACTTTTGGTTCAGCCACAGTAAATAAGAGAGCTTTCTTCCCTTTTTGTAAGGCCTGTTTGATGCTGTTTCTTGATCTTGAATCAGTTGTTGACTCATATCAAATGCAAATCAAGCCTTTTTACAGTATGAATCATAGCTGCCCTTGGTTAAGGGGGTAAGAAGAGATGAGAAGGGAAACATTACATTTCTGGACAATACTGATGACTGAGGGCTAGTGTGACTCATACATAAGAGGGCCGATACGCACTTTCAAGTCAACAACTTAGGAGATTAAGAAGCAAACTTCAAACGGGGTTTTCAAAGGGAGAAGAAAACAGGAACTGGAATAAGCAACAAAGTAATGCACACAGCCACATCCTGAAGTCCTCACTGATGCAAGATTCCCATTTATATTAACTTATGGTTTGCAAGCACTAACCTTAGAGTTCATGGTTTAAGACTAATCATTAGTTAGCTGGGAGTTTCAAATAGCTGCAAGTCCGCTCAGTCAGTAGAGTTTTAAAGTAATTAATTTTTGGTCAGATTTTGTTACAAGCAGAAATCCACAGAGCTGGAGGTCACTGTCACCAAAAAAAAATATTAAAAAAAGTTTCTTTCTCATATACATGGCAACGTTAGAAAAGCTGTGGACATATCCGTGGTACAAAGAAGAGGATATGAAGGGGGGCCTCTCCATTTGCTGAAAACTAGATGTGGAAGACAACTCACAAAGAAGGAGCAAATCCATTATTGTACCCAACCTAGTTTTAATGTATATGGGAAATGACTGTGGAATTAGAAAAATATCCATGCATGCAGCAAAGCACCTCTTTGCTGATGAGAGAGACAGAAACATTATAAAACCAGGAAGCTAGAAGCATACTCACTTTTGCTGTTTATCATAGAAATAACTATTTCATCAGAAACACAGGACATAATTTTTCTTCAGTTCACTAAAAACTGAAAGATATTTTTTGCTATTCCTTTAAAGACTGTTTTGGGGAGGGTGTTGTTTTATTTAATCAAAGCTTGTTCCATGCATTACTCTCCTACCTACCACATACATTACTGCACATGAGCTCCTTTTGTGTTTGGCTACACCAGGTTAAATTGCAGAACCTATACTACTCACTTCAGAGGACAAGGAATCAACATGTCTTTTGTGTATGAACAAGATTCTGTCTTAATCCCATAATAATTTTCTAATTGCTTTCATATTCTTGTCACTGGTGCTTAAGACAAAAACTTGGCAAAAGGGCTTTGAAACAAAGTCAACGTATTGCTCAACTAGTTAAAAAAGAGCAAGGAAGAAGAGATTCACTTATTTTTAGAGCTGCAATGGAACAAATACTTTCATTTTAAAGAGTTCGGATGACTTGGTTAAGAACATTTTGGATTAAAGAAGAAACACAATTAGGATTACTTGGCAATTGCACTGTGGTAATCAGACAATGATCCTGCATAGAGATATCCTACTTCTACCACTTTTACCAAAAGGAAGGCATTGTACTGAATACTGGTGATCCAACCAGTGCCTGCTATCAACCCTTCTCCAAAATCTCTGGCTGAAACTTCACCCTCCTTCTCCTCATCAGGCTTGCCAGAAGGTGGGGATCCACAGTGGGGCTTGGGGTTGCACCACCTCTGGGCTTCACCTACCATCCTTTCCACGCCTCTAGACAGCACCAACCAATTGTACTAAGTCACACGTTCTGATACGACAGATTAAACACCAATAATGAGGAAATCAAACAGCATACGAAATCCACCAGGCAAGTTTGCTGGACAAATATTTCAAATTAACTCTACAGCTGGGGCCAAGTTCACTCTGAAGCTGGCTCTGTAACCAGAAACCTCGCAGTCAGCCAGACGGGTTTCATGTGGTTGTGCTGTGCTGCATGCATTCTGGCGGTGGAGAAGCTAGTCTTGGGGAAAGGACATGGTGGGAGGATCATAAAAATTGGCAGTAGTGTGTGCTTTAGGGGTGGTACTTATCTTTTTTTGGTTGGCATTTTAGCAGGCAAGGCAATGGGATTCAGGTGCCACGCTCCCCTGGGCACCTCTGGAAATGCAGGTTGGTACCCATGGACCACAACACAGAGATGCCGCTGCTGCTTCCAGCTCTGAGACATTCTGCCTCAGCCCAGTCTTTCTAGGACATTTTTATATTTATGGAGCATGGACATCATAGAATCACAGAATAGTTAGGGTTGGAAAAGACCTTAAAATCATCAAGTTCCAACCCCCCTGCTGTGGGCAGGGACGCCTCCTACTAAACAATGCCACTCAAGGCTATGTCCAACCCGGCCTTGAACACCACCAAGGATGGAGCATTCACAGCTTCCCTGGGCAACCCATTCCAGTGCCTCACCACCCTTACAGTAAAGAATTTCTTCCTC
>JANRGW010030455.1:5925-23640 GCA_024733675.1 Psilopsiagon aymara | reverse complement strand
TTCCAGTGCCTCACCACCCTTACAGTAAAGAATTTCTTCCTCATATCTAATCTAAACCATCAGCCTGCAGCACTAGACCAATAGGAATGACATATAGGGAGCTAAATATTTTTATGTATTATCTATGGACACACTGAAATAATTTATGCTGTCTGCAGATTCAAACTATGTCTTTGTTTACATCAGTCCTTTTGCTAGATAAAATCTTAATAATTTATTCTTTGTAATCTGAATTTTGGGGAAATACCTGAATGATTTGGTAGGAGCTCTGTAAGAGTGACCATTATCAGTGCACAATGCCATAAGAGAATGGATTGTTCACCAAGCAACATGTCTACAGCAGTTAGATCTACTGGGGAGAAACAGACTGTAAGTGCACATGTCAATGGAGCAAACATATTCTGTAAAGAAAATGAAACCAAATGTATTCCAAGACAGCATGAATAACTGGTTTTAGCTCCTGAATAACACTCAAGACCTTTCTCCACTAAGTGACCTCCAGCAAGTCCTTTTAGATTTCGGTTTGTTTTTGCTTTTGTTTTTCTGTTTGATTTACCTTTTTTATAAAACAAAGATTTAAATAAATCTTATGAGCATAAGCAACAATAGGTTGCAAAAAAAAGATAAATGTCAGTTCTAGTAGGATAAATAGAAGTGACATCTTGAAAATGCAGAATCTGTAGACCTTTATTATTTGACCTTTTCTGGCATGGTTACGCAGAACTGCTTCGTACTTCAAGGCACATTTTTGGGCATCATACCTTAAGAAGAGTTTAAATCAACTAGATAAATTAATGAAAGCACTGACATTTGAGTAAAGATATGAAAGACAAATTGGGAGGACTTCAATTACTCATCTAGAAAAGACTAATCAAGGATAAGGTAATAACCTTGGGTCATGTAAAGTATTGCTATGAGAAGAAAGTCTTCCATGACTTGATGGACAGAACAAAAAAAAAAAAGTGTTTAAATTTAAGAAAACGAAGGTTAGGTAAGTCCATGCCAAATAAAAAAATCCTGTACGCAAAGAATTATCTTCTAAATTTATTATGAAAGAAAAGAGGAATACAGGAAATATTACACATTCCAGACTGACTGAATTACAGTTTTTGCTGAAGGGCTTATCATCCCTCATACAGACATTAAGCATCATGCTCTCACCTTTCACATTCATTTTATAGCCTACCCATCCCCAACCTAAGTCTTGAATTACAGATGCCAGGAAAATATATATTACTATGTCATGAAATCTAGCTGGGATCTTTCTCTGAAAATCTCTGAAACAGTCTTATCAAAATGGCTTTAAACCAACTTATCAAAAAAAAAAAAAAAAAAAACCAAAAAAAAAAAAAAAACCACCAAAAACCAAAGCACTATGTATTTTTCCCATTCACGAGTTCAAACGACGCTCCTGTCAACTTCTGGTTACTCCTAGGTGGCATGCCTTACCCCACAGAACTCAATACAAGCATTCTTCAAACACACCACTGACTTTTGATCTCCCTCTTTTCACTCTTGACTAAATAGCTTGTCTCCAAGGCCAGATCATGGAGTAGAACTGTACAGGCTCCATGGGGTAATAAAAATGGACTTTCTTAGTTTAGAATAAACTCAAGATTTTTTTAAGTTTTCTTGGGAGGGAAGGGAGTGTGAAAAGAGTCCAGAGTCACCAGAGTGCAAATATCCCTGCAGAAATATCCTAGATGAAGCATTTTCCACTGATATACTGATGAATTATCAAATCTCCTAAGGTGTCCTTCGCAGTTGTATGTCTGGTAATTTTGCCTTTGGGGATGTTTCTGACTGGGTTATTCTTTTACTTTTCTTCTTCCATTTCTAATAGTGCTTTCATGCTCCTTTAGAGCAAATGATATTCAATCAGGTTGACAGCAACATGAGAGGTATAAAGAATCAAATACGGTATTCATAAAATAAAACTCACACCTTTTCAAAGATCATAATGAAAACTGGAAAAGCAAGGTCTATTTTAATATATTAAGAGATATTATTTTTTTGTCACTTCCGGGATAAAGTAAAAGTAAATTTAAATCTTGAAGAGCTGAACAGAGCACAAAGTGTCAATAACTTACTTTTCACAAGGGAAAGATTCAGTAGTCCAGGAAACATTCGAGACTGAAAATTCTTTTGAATGAGGCCAGCAGAAAAAGCAGAGAGAAAGGAATTTTAAGGTCAGGAAAAAAAGTAAAAAAAAATCAAGGGTCACAGAGGAAGGGTTGATAGAGAGTGAGAGGTGATGATGATTAGAAGAAAGGGAAAGGCATTACAAAAAACCCAGCCATCAAATTAAGAAGGTGAAGAAAGTGCTTTCATTTTATTTGATGGAGTGTATAATTTCCCTTGAGAATACTGAGGACAGGATGAAGTGATCATCTAGATAGAGAGCAAGTTTGTAATGTGGTGCTTTCACTCCATAATGTGATAACATGTAGAATTTGGCAATTTGAATATATATATATATGGCCGTTAATCATGGGGGATTTTTTCAAGGGACCATTATATTTTATTTTTTTGTGGGTTTTTTTCTCCAAAAAATTTCACCTGGGTGATTTAAATTAAGTAGAAAAACTTCTTTCTTCTTTTTCTTTTTCACCATATCAGGATGTAACAGGCTTTTAGAAAACCTCACAGTCTTGATTTGAATCTGCCAAGAGATGTTAAAATCTGTCACTAGCATTGGTAGATCTTTTTCCATAATTGATGAAATTGCACAACTTATTTCTAATGTGAATGTCTAGTTTCGATTTCCAACTACTGGTTCTTGTTATGATGTCTTCCACTAGATAAAAGAACCCTCTAGTACTTAATGTATTTTTTTTTTTCTATTTCCTGTGAAGATACTCATACACTGTAATCAAATCACCTTGCAATCATATATTTGATATGTTCTATATTTCACTTTAAGGTACTTTCTCTGGTGTTTCTATCATTTTGCTAGTCTTCTTTTCATGAACTTTCCCTAACTTTTATCCTTCTTTTAAAATATCTGGAGACCAGAAGTGTAAGAAATATCCTTATAACACTTCCAGCAATGGTAAAATCAACTGTGCGCTGTAATTAACTTTTTTATTTCCTTCTCCAAAAAAGCAGATTACTTCTTATGGCTACAGCATTGTTCTGAAAGCTGGTTATCTTGGCACTATGACTCCTAGATCTTTTCAGTCTCTTTAAGAAAAAGAACCTTATTCTTTAAACTCTATTTATACCTTTCCATCTGTCTGCATTAGAAATAGTTCGTTTGGATATGACTGGTTCATCAAGCTATAAAGATTACTTTATGGCATCTGCATTCTCAAGATTATTTACCATTATGATAAATTTTATGCTTTCTACAGGTTTTATTGCTGGTGATTAGATAATTCCTTGGTTATTACGTCTCACTGGACAATTTCCTGTTCCCTGTGGAACCGCATTCTCCTGTCCAGTGATGATTAACTATTGACGGCATATTTTTAAGAAGTCAGTTAATCAGTTCTTGATCCGTTCAACATATTATGCTTTATGATACTGCACTGTGTCTACTACCTAGATTTATTAAACAGTGAAAATTAATGGCCTGGAAAATTTGAAGTTCTTTTACCTTCAGATTGCTCTCGTCTGCCTTCAGCAAAGACTGGTCTCTTCATTAAAGAGACATCAGAAATCATGCTTATCTAGTCTGCTTTTGCACTAGAAGGTAATCTATCATTACAAATCTGTAACAACTTGTTTTCAGCCAAACACAACTGACACTAACAACGTAAAGGGCAATTTGCGTTCAGGCTTTCTTTCCTTTCTCTTCACAGGATGAAATCACCTGCTAAGAAAATTTTCTGCCTAAAATTCATCCAACATCCTGAAAATTTAGAATTCTCTCTGCATTCTGATGCAATATTTCTTCTATTTCTTCCAAAAGATTATTACCAGTCATTTTCTAAAACACCTTACTTTTCTTATTAGTCCTACAATTTCATCTCTATTTTTGATTGAGGAAGACAATGTATGATTACCAATGTATCAGAGAGTTCCTCTGTCTCTCAGCAACAAGGATGCATTGAAGACAGGATCCCACACCATCTTCAAGTTTTTTTGAATTAACTGTTCTTCTTCAAGTGGTAATATTCATCATAAGAAAGACCACATGCCAATGTAGACCCTCAGAAATGCATCATCCTTCAATTTTGTGAGAGAAGAAAAACCTAACTATCAAAAAGGGACTGAAAAAGAAATTAAAAATCTGTTCTTAAATCTAAATGTGGAAGTAACACGCTAAAAAATATTTTAGGACTACATTAGCTACACAATACTATTTTCAAAAACTGGTGACACAGAGCAAGCAATGTTTGCCAGGTATTTTGAAAAGGATTTCTGAGATAATTTTAACTTCTAGAAAAAAATGTCAGTGTCCTGTTGATATCAAAAGAAAAAAAAAAGAAAGGTCATACAGTTAGAGGTTACAGTTAGATATTTTTAGCTTAGACCTGTTCAGGTACTGCAGGTAAAAATATTCAGGTTACTGTGTTTTAGAAACCCCCCTCACCAATGAAAGATAGTCATGACAGGTTATAGCACAGTCCAAATAATCAGCACCCCATATGAAAGTGGTACTGTAAGACTCACAGGGACTCTCCAGCAACAGGACAGAGTAATATTTGCTGGTGCATTTTACAGCCTCTAGTGATTTGTACTTCAATTGATGCCTGAGCCAGAGATGGTAGTTCTGTCCAGTTTTTGAAGTACTTTGGACTTCCAATAAATTTAAAGTGCTCTAAGATGGAAATCTGTAGTTTGTGTAATATACAGAATCATCAAATTTCTCTTATTTACATGTGCCATACTGGTTTCATTTTATGCCCTCATAAGAAATGTGCTCTAGATTCTTTGGCAGCTTTGGCTGAGATTTGAACACACTCCAGATCCTCAGTATCTTTCTTGTATCAAGGGGCCTAAAACCAAACACAATATTTGAGGAGCAGCCTCACCAGTGCCAAGTATAGGGGGACAACCACTGCG
Organism: Psilopsiagon aymara; assembly: GCA_024733675.1. Taxonomy (NCBI): domain Eukaryota; kingdom Metazoa; phylum Chordata; class Aves; order Psittaciformes; family Psittacidae; genus Psilopsiagon; species Psilopsiagon aymara. Next base: position 18,630 of record JANRGW010030455.1, on the reverse strand, counting down.
CTGGTCCTGCTGGCCACACCGTTTCTGATATGAGCCAAGATGCTGTTGGCCTTCTTGCCCACCTGGGCACAAGCTGGCTAACGCTCAGCCAGCCATCAATTGGCAACCCCAGATCCTTTTCCACTGGGCAGCTTCTCAGCCACTCTTCCCCAAGCTGGTAGCATTGCATGGGGTTGCTGTGACTCAAATGTAGGATCTGGCACTGAGTGTTGTTGAATCTCACATAGTTGGTACAGAACAAACAGGGAATGGCAATAGTGCCAAAACCACTTTGCCCTAATATGGAGAAGATGGACAGCAGGCAATGTCAAGGGATCCCAGACACTTAAGACCTGAGAGTAGGGAAAGAGTAGGGAAATAAATGCAGCGATAACTGGAAAAATCAAGCATTTGCTTATATACATGTGCTGTCACACAAAGCATGATTGTTTGAATGAAAGGCGACAGGTATATCATAGAATCATAGAATCATAGAATAGTTAGGGTTGGAAAGGACCTTAAGATCATCTAGTTCCAACACCCCTGCCATCTGCAGGGACACCACCCACTAAACCATATCACCCAAGGCTATATCCAGCCTGGCCTTGAACACCATCAGCGATGGAGCATTCACAATGTCCCTGGGCAACCCATTCCAGTGCCTCACCACCCTTACATTAAAGAATTTCTTCCTCATACTCTCTTTGCCTCAACTATCATGAAAAAAGCCCTGAGGCTCTGGGGAATTGTCATTTTTGGCTTGAACAGGCATGCATAATGGGCCATTGTTCTACATCATCTTGCACTTCCCTAAGCAAACACATTACAAAGTATAAGTAAACAATGGAATCCTTTTGGACAGTGAGAAAGTTCAACCCTCAGTACTGGAAGTGTGTTATTTTTAAGGATCCATAGAATTCATTGAACACTGCCATTTCCAAGAGAGAAAGAAAGGCAGTTACAATGAGTTTATCGTATAATATTTTTCACCATAAATGATTTCAGGAACCTTCCTTCTGGAAAACTGTTTGACATCTATTAATTCAAAAGCCTTGATTTTCAGCAAAGTTATTTTCTTTATAGCAACATTTCAACAGAGGTAAAATATATTAACCTTTCCACCTCTCTTTTTTTTTTCTCTTATAAGCTTCAGGAAAATGTTGCCATGGAATATTTAAACCAGCTCAGTTTCCCATGGGCTTACTTCAGCTCACCTTCAGGTGTTATTCTCCCAGAAGTTTAGGGGCATTTAGAAGCACTAAATAGTATCTCAGGAGTAGAGCAAAAAAAAAAAAAAAAAGGAAAGAAATTGGGTTTAGTAGTCTGTTATTCTCTGATTCTTTCCTATCAATGTGTAGGTGCTGAAAATGTGTAGAGACTATAATGTGTAGAGACTGCAAACTGTTGGAGAGCTGAATTGTTTCAAAATAAGGTGAGAAAATTTAAATTCATCTTTATTTTCTACATGCTTTCCACCTGCACTCAGGCTACCCTCTCTTTGTGTTTAATGCTATCATTACAATTATTCTTTCCTCTTGACTGAATAATGAGCTGTGGTTTCCTGGTCCCAAAATAAATGCTTATAACTCCTACTTAACAAGCTTGGCCCCACAGCATGCAATGTAAATAACATAGCTCTCATGTAAGACTTTTTTCCTTTTAAGCTTTTTGCTTCTTTTCTTTTTTTCAGAAAAGCTATCAGTAAAGAAGATATGTATTCAAGAATTCTTCTTAACATTAAGGAAGAATCAGACAGAATTCTTTTGTGTTACAATTTGATCGTGACAAATTTGTATACAATATGAAGAAATAGTTCCCATTTCTATGTTTAAAATATATTAAGAGAATCTGGTCATCTCTGTTTAATAAAGAATCAGTGGACATGAAGGCATATACATTATAATTCATATGTTATTCCCTTTCACCATGAAGCCTCTTGAACATTTGCTGTGAGCAGCAAACCCATAGCTCCCTAGTTATCATCCTCTGCTTAAAACAAATGCAGTATTACTTCTGAGACCTTTTAAATGTTAATTGTAGGTTTGAAAAGTATTTTTGCCATTTATCCTCCCACCAAAAAACTTGAAAAAAAAGATCTGTTTTTTAATGTCAGAAGCTGATATGTGACTGGGTATTTACAATGAGAATAACAGCTTCAAATTTAAGATTCCATTTTGTTCTGTCTTGGGTTTCTTTTTGGTGGAACTTAACAATAAAAAAAAAAAAAAAAAAAGTAAACATGGTAAATACACCCTTTCTTAAAAAAACAATTGAAATAAAAAGGGAAGCTTTATTAAATGTACAAAGAATGATGCCCTCAGTGCAATCTCTGGAACATAGAGGGCACTGTTACATTAATGAAAATAACATTTTACAAATTGAACCATTTAGAATTGCTTTTAATATTAAGAACTAAAGCATCGGTATGCTATAAAATGGTGAAAGTTATGATTTAGCTGTTCCTGTCTGCAAACAGGCAGTTCATAAAAAGTATAAATGGAATCACATATGCACTTTTATTATTTAGAATGAGTAAGAAATAAGGGTCTTTATGTAGAAATTACTTTTATTTATTAATATTACTATTATTTCTTTGAGTAAGGTTTGCATTTTATACTAGTAAATTCTACAGCTTTAAAGCAACTTCATAGTATTTAAAATAGCTTCATAGTATTCTAACTTGCAGATACGCATTCTCAATCTTCATAATGCATTTTAGAAAAGATATTTAGCACATAACTGGTAGATTACAAAGTACCTTACATAATAAAGCGAACCATAATCACTATTTTACAGACAAAGAAACTGAGTAATTTTGCTAATGCTGGCTTCATGAACAAGAAGTCTACTCATAGAAGCATTAGAGTCCTTTGTTCCTCTCATCCTTCTCCTGCTCCCACAAACAACAGCGACAGCAAGATGGGAACACCTTATGCCAAAAATTTTCTTGGATGGCCAGTCTGTTTTACACTTCGGAAGACTGCAATTAAGAGCTGCACTTGTAGGTCAGAAGAAGTAGGCAACATTTATAAAACTAAGACACAGACAGAGAATCTGGTTGAGGGAATTAAAATCATCCAAGAGACATGTCTGAAAACCACACTTGAAGCTATTTGGAGCCAGATGCAGACACTGGCTTTTTGAGGAGGCTGGGTCTCAGTAGATATTTGTACTCTGACACTAGCTAGAAAGTTGTTTAGAGCTACTCTGATACTTTAAGACCACATTGCATTATTATTCAGTTTCACTGAAAAGAATCCTCACACAGGGAGTAAAGATGCTAACGCACACACATCTGCTGAAAACTGAGAAGAAATGTAAACCCCTCTTCAACATCATCTCTTCAGCATCATCTTGTGTCTTGTAGCCCAGTCTTTTGTGTGGGTTTGTTCACTTGACAACAATGAAAGTGTAGTGTGAGCAAGTTCTGAACATTTTAATTCACTCCATTATGGACGGCGCTTAGTGACTTACTAGATACCTCAGTCTGGAAACTGTCATGACAATTCTCATGAATATACAGAACATATAAAATTGTAAGAAATTGCATTTTTCTAGCAAATCATGTTAAATGTAGAACCAAGACAATGGCTTGGGACCTATTTTAGTTAGATCTTCCTAAGTACCACCATTCAACACACCTCCTGCTGGTGGCTCTTATGTTGAAAAACAGTGACTGTGAGATTGGACCTATTTGCTTACTGTTATTCTACTGTTTGCAGGTGTCCTGGGATTAAAGAGAAGTATCCATCTTTCACTGTTTTTCAGATTAATCACTTAATGGGTGTATAAAGTATAGGTGTATAGTTCAGTCAAAGGCAGTTGACTTTCTTCACAGCACAGTTGATTAGGAATGCAGACATAGGCAAGAAATTAGAACACAGTACTGGTAACGAAATTGTTGTTTATATATGTGTCAGCTGGCTAAAGATGCTGCTACTTTTGGAAAATCATGCCATCAAAATTCAACAAATATGAACTGAAAGGAAGTCTTCTTTATAGAGATGTTCCTGGATTAATCTTATTATTATTTTACTTAATAAAATGGTATGGAAATTCAGACTAACTACCTGCTTACCTGCTAATAGTAATTGATAGCTAGATTTTAGCATGCACTACGTGATGTTAATAGAAGCCACAGATATATCTTGACATAAACCCAGAATATTTACAATTTACAGCCTGAAATATAAAGTTTTGTTAAAAAATTAGTGCACCATTAAACATGCCTACTGACAGAGTCAAAGATCCACATACTGTGAGCTGTATCATGATGAGTTTCTTTTTCATGTAGTGCTATGTATTCAAATAGAGAAGGAAAAAGCATAGTTTAAATGCTTATGAGCTAAGTGGTCATAAATGCTTTTATTTTTCCAAGTTTGATTCATACTAAGAAGGCAGCCTTTTCTCTTTGAGGTAACCTGTCATAGTTGATACATCTTCTGAGACAGTCCTCTATGACTCGTGTGTTCTATTCCTGGCAAGCCATAATAATGTCACATTGAGAAAACCTCAACTTTAGCATTGCAATTATCGCTGGTTTTCTTTTCCAGTTCATTTCACAGCTCTTAACCCAGCCACTTGCAAGAGTCTTTTTCATGCTGCAGTCTTTTATTCTTCTTTTGCCTTTCATAATGACAAGTTCCTTTCCTGTTAGCAGACTTTCACCAGGAAAACACCAGGGTTTGAGGAATTTTAATCATAAATCAGAATGAAGAAAAGCCAGATCTTCATGGTAAAATAAACCTTCTTAGGCTAAGAAGGACTTGGTGTTTTAAGCGGGAGTGAATACATGAGAGACAGAAGATACTCATATACCATGACCATGCTGGATTGTCTACGCACCTGATTGACTTGGTTTATAGTGACTTGCTTGGAATAAAGCTTCTACGGAAATCAAGCCCCAAAGGAAATTAAGGATTATGACAATCGACATACAGTCACAGTTAACTGACTTTTAAGAACAATATATTTTGGGATATGTTTTTATAATGAGAGCCTCTTCTTTCTATCTAGAACTACAAACTACTAAGATGTTTAACAATGTAGTGTCTTTTTCCTCTCACAGACTCTTGCAGTACCATACTTCTGACATCTCCTGTTTCTTTGACAAGCTGTAAGTATAATAAGGAAATCATTCAACTCACATTTTCTGAAAATTGAATATGAAAAAGGCATCAAGAAAATATCTCAACTTTTACTACATTATTCATTTTAAGACAAAGTGAGACTGGGAAGTGATTTCATACCTTTCAGTTCACGGATCTACCCATATAATTTCTTGAAGACTGAAATGCTACTCACTTTATCTTTTCTTCCCATAATGCAATTCCTTTTACAAGCAAAAGCATTACAGATTGTCTGTGCATCTAGTTATTTACTTTGAAATGTTTCTGAGCATTAATTAGTGCTTCTGTCAACATATTCATTTGTGCCATTCAGAAGACATGCAAACCACCCACACATGTTCTATTGCCCTAACTCCCAGAAAGTTTGGATTTGAACAATACAATTATCCTTTTGAAAAGGATTTCAGTCACACAGAGTTTTTTTCTATTTCATTTGTAAAGCAGAACTTAGGAATTGCTTTTTTTTTCTTTTTTTCTACAGTCATCTTCTGGAAATAGTATGAGTGAATATCCCCTTAAAAAATCCCATAAAATAATTTATTTCCTATACATTTTTTCTTGTGACACTTTTTAGAGAGATACTTGTAGTAAAACAGCTGCAAGAATGAAAGTGTACAGATGTATTATTTCATAAGGAGATGATAAACAGACATTTATCAGTACTCAAAAGTATAGAATGGTTGCTAAATGAAATCTGACAAAATTCTAAATTCTGCTTTTGAAGTGTTCAAAACCACAGTACTAAAAACAGAGACAGCTGAAAATTGACTAAAATTTCCATCTGTAGGATATCTTTTACTGATTTTTTTAAAGAGGTTCAACAAATAGTTATCTGAAATAAATAAATAAATCACTTTTTTTTTTTTTTTCCCCATAAAGAGTAGGAAAATGCCTGTTAGGAGGCTTGTATTTCTATTTTTATTGAGGCTTGAATTTTACTGAGCATTCTTGTTCTGCATTTCCTTCACCCTCATAGCTTCATATTGAAATGACTGCTCTCTCTAACAAGAGCTAGCAAAGACTGGCAGACAGAATTGTTCCCACATAGTTGCCCTGAAGAGCCAGGCAGGGACAGATGTATAACAAAAGTGTGGCACCTACTTTGAATCTTGAATGTCAAGTACTGAAAGAAATATGCCAGGCACATCCTTTAGCACATGCAATGTCGCAGATGGGAGAGAGGGTGAGACTATATCTGCCATTTTAATAGACATTGTCTTCACCAAAAAATGGGCTTCAGGTCAGCTAAAGATAAACAAGGGATAAAAGAGGCAAGAGTATGTAGAAAATGTTACAAATCTAAACGGTTTTCGGGCTGACTAAAATTCTATGTTTGAAGAAAGGAAGAAAATATGAACATTTTTAAGTTACTGCTATTTTACCCATTGCTTTTGAAAGAACTACAGTACAGTATTTCTGTCAGACACAAGCACAGAATACCACGTTATCCATCATGTAATTTTTATTTTTCATTTCTGGATGAAGGAATTTCCAGCTTGATGATAGCATTTGCATTGCGCTGTTATCTCCCTTTTCCACCCCTTCTTAAGCAATGTCTATTCCCTGCTGAAAACATAACAGAATCTCTTATTCACTCTCATTTGTCTATCTCTCACCTACCCATTTCTCTTTTATGGAAAAGTATTTTTCTCAGTTGCATTACTTCATGAGCTTTAGTAGGGGCAGAAGATGATTTCTTTTTTATTTGACACACCAGCTCTCTTCCCACCGCAACTTCTGAAGTAGCTATGTAGGCCCAAGCCAAGTCTGTATTCCCTGAGTTCACACAGCAATCATATGGAACCCTTAGAATTAAATATTAATGCTTCAAACTAACTGCAGTTGAATGCTGTAGCGCCTTTTGTGATTTTGGCTTCAGTTATGTTTAACATATTGCTTGTCATCAGAACTGAGCTGGCCACCAAATTACGTGGGGTTGTTCCCTTCATGGGCTCTGGATCATTTTAAACTGCAGAATAATGAGGAGTGCATAATGAATTTCAAACACATGTCTGATTTGAATTTCCAGATTCCTAGAAATTTGAGGATTGGCAATCCTTGGAAAATGATCTCTAACCTTTGTCTAGGTGCTCAGATTTACAAATACTTTGGTTTTAAACTTTCAGAAGGCAGATTTGGGAATTATTTGGTGCAATGCTTGGGGATTAGGATTTGCCTGTGCTCTGGTCTCAGACTGGTTTAATAGAACCCTCACATTATGTGAGTGTGCGCAAAAATCTAAGTGTTCATTAATAAACCTACGAAAATCTGCAAAAAAAAAAAAAAAGGCTATTCAAAACACATCGCCTGATTGGGTTTTTTGGTTGTGGTATTTTTTTTTTTTTCTTTTAAATAAAGCTTTTGAGCCTAGTAAGAGATTTATTAAAATTAATACAGGAATTTTGTTGTATTTCTTTGATTGTCATTGAATCCTTGCTTCATTCTAAATCTTTTTCTCAGTCAAAGGCACTGCACTTTTCCATCTCCAGATAACAAAGGCATATTTTAACTAGAGATATGTAATAACATTTTAATTTTCACAAAAGTTTCAAAAGTCTAATACTTCAACCTTATTTACAGTTTTACCTCATTCCTTTTTTATGTCTTTTTTAATGGTTCAGACAGTAAGCACTCTTTAGTTATTTAAGTATATACACATGTATCTATCTCCCAAACCAAAAAGATAAATTAATAACCTGCTTTTTTGTAATTTTATTTTACAATGAGAAGGCTGCAATTCTCGAAAGCATGCAGACATCTAAAGTCAGCCAGATTTTCACACGTATCAGGAGGCTGAGCATTTGTGAAGATGTTAGTCCAAGTGACGAAGGGGTTAAATTAGATCATGACTGACTTTCTCTAAAGCACTTACTTAAACTAATCACACTCTTCAAACCACTCACAAATACGATCTGAAACAAGAGGAATAAGTATTAAAGAGTGTATTCATTGCTCCTGATAAAATAGCTCTTCACATGTGCTGGCATAATATTTCAGAAGTTGGGTGTATTTTAGAATGATCTCCTTTGTGTCAAATTCATCAGAAGGGAGCAAAAAAACCAGTTACCCCCATTTCAATCATGACAAAGGCAAGTAGCATTGTAGAAGGTCAGTTATATCCACACTTATTGCATGAATGTTGATGCGAACTGTACCATGTTGTGAGAGAATGACAAAGATAATGACAAACCACTGGTTTTGCTTTCTAAAATTTTAGGATACTGTAAGGGAATTAGAGTGCTAGAGGGGATTTACATGTGAAAGGGGGAATCCTAACAATGTCTACATGGACCTAAGTATCAGATGCCCCAGTCAGATAGAAAATATTGAAATCAAATAGTAAACGATTTTTTTGCATCCCACTAATTTTTTTCATTCTCCTAGTTTGTGGGAAAGCTTACTGTTGATTACTATGTTATACACTGCAGGTTTATTTGCTGTGAAGATTACTTTGAAATCTTATTAACTCTACTAATATTACCCCACTACCAATGTTTATCCAAAAGAAGAGATTGAAGTATGTTATGTACTTGGATTGTTGCAGTAGAAAGGCATTACACACCTGGATATACTTCCTTATTCTCTCCCTAGCCCTGTACTATCATGCTCAGTTCAGGAGAAATTAAGACCATGTGTATTAGCTGATCCCAAGAAGCTCAGAATTTGTTTTGAAGTTCCACTTCTTTGCTTTTCATCTCCTGCACCATTTTCAGGCATAGACAGGTGAAATAGGTACTTGTATAGCAGTCAAAACCTGTCGACTATACAAACTAAGAGGTCTTTAATTCCCACAAAACCATATTGTTGCAATCTTGTACTCTCTTTTAAATGGCTTTTGGAAGAAAAGAGGACAGACACCAAAACCAGTTCTGAGTTACAATTTTCTCCAGCTGCAACCTTTTCATCCTAAATATTAGCAAACTATTCTAACATTGCATATTATATTTTTGGAATACACAATTATCTGAATATCTCATATATTAAAAGTGTTTAAAGATTTTGATAAAATAATTGTTTTATTAAAAATGGTAGTAAGTATAAACACAAATTGTCTTTCCTTAGCAGTTTCTGCATGCAAATCTCTGTACAATAGCTGGATTTGTTCTTTACTATCAATAAGATACAAATCCTTAAAAATACCATGAAGTAAATTAAAGTTTTTATTTCACCCTAGGTGAATTTATTTCATTACAAGTGAGTTATTTTCAGACAATTTCTTCCCGTTCATGTCATAGTGTGACTCACTGTTTCTTCATGGTTTTTCTTTTAAAAATAAGTTGAATAGATAACAAAAGAAAACTAATTTCTTTCTTTCCTCCTTGAAGGAGTGCAGGGAACATAGAGCAATGCATAAAACAGGTGAATAGCTTGAATTTCTATCAGCGAAACCTAGAAGAGCCTATTGTGCTTTTGAAAAATTAGATTAATTTAGTATCTCCTTTTCAGATGTTCTTCAGGTGTTTTCTTAGTACCAAAGAGAACAGGCAGACAAAATAACATATAAAAGCAGTACATAAACAGTGGTGATGCGATTCACTGTTAAACTGAAATGTGATTGCTGACTTCATATTATAATGCATTTGAGGTACCATGAAACATCTCTGTGTCACTCCTGCTGCTGTTCCTACTTCCGCCTCTCCCAGTCAACATCATTAGTGTCCTTCTTCCATGAGAGATGACAGAATGTTGTCCATATTATCAATGGAATCACCAAAAGTCCTACTGAAAAAGTATCCAGTATAGTCAATAGCAGCAATATGAAACAACAGATTTAAAGGGCATCATTGCCCTATCTCTACAGTCAAATTCAGACATGTCTTCAGTGGCTTCTTCCAAACACCTACCAAAACTACAGGGCAGGGCACCACTCACACTCTGCAGCTTCTATGGGCAAATGAAACTCTCATGTTTAAGACAAAAAATTGTTATTAGCCCAATGAAAGAACTGTTAAACTGTTACAAAATATTAAATTTAGAATGACTCTAACAAGATAAGGTAATTATTGGGGGAAAAAAGCTTCTCTAATAAAACTTCCAATGGCGATATACACAAGATTTTTAGTATCGAATCCTTTCTTTGGTGGTGTGTTCAATCTTAGGCACTGTAAGTGCAGGTGCCAGTCTTCCTAGAAGCAGGTGGTATGACATTAAGATGGGCCACAAACATCCCAAATCCTTCACCAGAAGCATGGCAAGATTTTTATGTTCTCTTCATTCACTCTAGGATCCATTTTGTGGCACGTTTATGTTTTCTGAAACACATCCATTTTTTTTAATGTATGGTGCAGTTTACGCATGTTGGATATTTCTTTGTTTTCTTTTTTTTTTCCTTTTTCCTTTTTTTCCTAAACCAAATTTTACTAGGCATCCAAAAGTACACTTCTACAATGACTGTTTACTGAAGGTCTGCCTAGAGCTTTATGGCTTGAAGCCTCTGCTTTCATCCTGCGTGCACACTGTCATGACATCTGCTATCATTTGCCACCTGCACAGCTCTGCACTGCATCTTCAGTTTAGCATTACATATAGCACAGGCTTCAAATGGTAACTACTGCATATTACTGTCTGTCACTTACAACAATGTGTTGTCATTATAAATGATTGTAACAAGTCTTTACACCAATCACAGAAAGCTAAGCTAAAGGCAAAACAAGTCAGGTAATATCTGCTTGCTCTTTTTATAATCATTATAAATAAATGAACAAATCACTTAATAAACAGTTGTCTTCTCACTGTGACCAATACCCAGTTTTAAAAAGGAAGTAGCTCTTCCTTTGCCTCTCTTTTAGCTGTGCTTAAGTAGAACACTGTTACTTGTAGTTAGGGAACTCTATAGTTTCATTATTAAGTGTAAGGTATAAAGTGACCTTTGAAAACGTAATAAGAAAAATATCTGAGGAGGAGTTTTAGCACAGGATCTTAATTGAGCTGGAGATCGATTAATTTAAAGTCAACTTCTACATAATTTCCATTCAGTAATAAACTACATAAAAGTTTATATAAAATTCCAGATTGAAAGGTTCTTCATGGTTTAATATCGCCGTCAGACAAAAGCAGTCAATGACACTTTTTTCTTTACATCAAAAATAGAAATAAAATATATTATTCCTTCCTGTGTAGTTTCTCTTAAAGAGGCACAGGAATGTGTCTACATAGGCAATAAAGCTATTCGAACACTACATTCAAATAAAGCTGTGCAGTAACAAACAAGCAAAGGACTGAAAACCAAATCAAACCAAACCAAACAAAACCCCACCAAAACCAACCGAACAAATAGAACATAAAGCTATAAATTCCAATAGATAAATGTACCTCAGAGTGAATATTGACAGGCTTTTGTCTAGCTTTCTAGTAACAGGGTACCCCGTTAAAGCAGTAGTTGGTACTTAAAGCTATCTGAAATCAGACGCTGTTAAGCAGCAGTTCCTGAACACTCTTTCTGTTTGCCTTCCAGTGTCCTGTCTGCATTTCCATTATGATTTCTCTGGGTTTTGCTGTTTGCAGGGGCACTCTTCTTAACTACTGCATTTCCAGGGTCATGATGCTCAATTTAGGAACAGCTACACTGACAATGGTACATTATTTGACATTCTGGTAATTTCCCAAAAATGACAACAATCCAAGTGAAAAATGCAAAAACTAACATTCTTGACCCCCCTCAGATAATACTTTAGCCATGCCAATAAGAAAATGAAAGGGTAACTTCCAGGCATGACATTAAACAGAAAAGTTATAGAAACTAATTAATTCTGTAAAAACACATATAGATTTTAGAAGAAAGCGCACTCATTCGCCTATGTTTTTTCTGGGCTACTTTCCCCAGCTGATCCTAGCTTTAAGGAGCAACCATTCCACCAGAAATGCTGAAAGAACTCTTGCATGTTTCATTCTGATATTAGCACTGCCCTCCCACCTCTGAAATGATGGATAATTAGCCTTTGTCTCTCTGCAGTCCTATATAGTCCTTGGGCAATGAAGTGGCTGCAGTGGCATAGAAAAAGGGAAAAACAGGGGAAGCCAGAGCTAGACACTTTTGCAAATTCATTGCACATTTGCATTTTCCCACATGCGCATATATTATATGTATTCATAAGTTATCCATTAAAGAGGTGAGTAGTGAGGTGACAAAGTTTTCTGGGAGTATTAAATTCTTCATGGTAGTAAAAGCAAAATATGTCTGTGAAAAGTTGCAGAAGTTTACAATACTGAATAAGTAGTAAAAGATGGAACTCAGTGGTAATAAATGTAGAATAATGAGAGGATAGAATAACATGTATGTATATAAACAATGAGAAAACCTAAATAACTTATTAGCATTTAGTAAAGAGATTCTGAACTCATTTTAGAGAATTCTACAAAAATATCAGATTCATCCTAAGAAATAAAGTAGGTAGAATGCACCTTCCAGTTATATACAGTCCTAAAAGTATGCAGTTAGGATGGTTTGCATGTTGTTTGACTGTCGTGGTTTAAGCCATTAATCAGCCACGCAGTTTGTTCACTCACTTCCCCATTTTTCCTCCCTCTGCTCCTGGAGGGATGGGAAGGACAATCGAAAGAATGCAACTCCCACAGGTTGAGATAAGAACAGTTTAAT